>CAKOAT010139710.1:64344-75916 GCA_932364175.1 Eruca vesicaria subsp. sativa | reverse complement strand
TTAATATCTTGGGTTTTGAATGAGAGATCATGAGAAAGTTGAAACAAAGTGTACCTTGAGAAAAGAAAGAAAGCCACTAGGAACCAAACCAATTGAAGAAAAGCTCTAGAATGTACCTAAAGAAAACCTTATCAATAAAAAAAAGAGATAGAAAAGAAGAGCTAAGAGTAGAAAGTGTGTGAAAGGTTCCCATTTGGTGATATCAATAAATAAATAAATACAAAAAAAAAAAAAAAAGAGGGAAAGAAATTTGTTCATTGGTGAGTGATGAGAGTAAAAGTTTATTTGGGTCATGGGATGAAAAAGAAAGGGTTAGAACTTGTGATCACTTAGGAAAAGGGTAGAATGATGAGAATAATACTATGTATGCATGAGTTGCCTCTAGTCTTAGATAAATTTTGCATAATGATCATGCTCCTTGTTCTTGAGTGATAGTCACTAAAAAAATAATGTATTTAAACCCTCCTTTTCATTCTCATTAGACCTTTTGCTTGCCTAGCCAAATGATTGAGATCATGTGCCCATTTTTGAGAATTCACTTTGTGTGTGTGTGTGTGAACTAATTTGAGAGCTGGTTTAAAGACTTGTAAATTGAAAAGTATTGCATCTTGCTTAAAGGCATAAGAGTGTGTTGATAGGCCTAGAGAAGTTAGAGTATGATAAGAGAATGTTCTCATGCTACTTGGAATGTCTCTTTAGGATGTTAAGTTGAGTTCTTAGATGTGTTTCTTTTGGCTATGAGCTCCCACCTTCAAACCTCTTTTCCCATAAGTTCTAGAAAGTTCACTTGAGGACAAGTAAAGAACAAGTTTGGGGGAGTTGATATCTTGCATATTTGCATTGTTTTACCCATTCATCCATGAGCATTTTCATCATATAGATTAGGATTTAGCCATGTCTAGGTTGTATTTTTCATTCATTGTCCTTATTAGGTGTTGGAATGCGCCATGGAGTGGTTTGAGATGTTTAGGAGCATTGTGATCCAAAAGGGGCTGAGAGATGAGCATGTATGGAACCTTTAAAGAAATCTTCTGTTGCTAATATTTTTTGGAGACACAGCAAATTGAGTTAGCTTTCTAATGGAAGTGGTTTCAAGTCGTTTGAAGATGTAATGAAGGAGTTATGACCAATTTACCAGAGGCATATCCATCCTGTTCGGGCATCCTGGAGCGGGGTCATGGCAGCGGGGTCAGGGGGTCGGCCCAGACCACAGCGGACCCCCGGGGCGGAGTCAGTGGGGTCGCTCGGCTAAGACAAAATCCCACAGCGGGGTTGTGGCAGCGGGATTGTGACCCCGCTGTGCGCTTATGTTTGGACGAAAAATACTTGTTTTGAGGACCTTTTTGCAATTTCGTTTTTTATGTTTTGAGTTGGAAAAACCTAATTTTAAGTACTCTTTGTAGCCTACCAGGCAGATCATCTTTGTTCTTGAAGAGAAACCATTGAAAAACCTTTGTTGTACTTTTCTATTTCATCATCTACATGATTAAGCTTGAATCTAACATAGGTTTAAGAGTAATCATGATGATTAGTGAGTAAATCACCTTTTGAATTCATGGGTTAGGGAGATTAAGGGTGATTAGGTTAGTTCTAGGTTGTTTTAGTGTAGATCATTCTTGTTCCTTGCTAGTAGAGTATTCATAATGCATCTTCTGAGTTAACCACTCAAAAGTTGATCAATAGGCATTTCCCACCCAAAAGGTGTTCGATGAAATGCCTGAGACAACTCTCCTAGGCTTTTAGTATACTTTGCCAAAGACATTTGTTGTTAAAGGTGCTAAGATAGCTAATAGACTTGTTAATAATAATTTCTTTCATATTATTCAACCAAAGACATTTGATGTTTGAGATATGCTAGCAAATGAACATTCATCTAGACATAGAGCTTGTGTATAATTGTGTCTAGGCTTAAGGTTGATAGTTTAATTGATCGCTTGCAATCCTTAGTTCGAAACTTGATCACCCAAGGTCTAATCCCTATACCCATGAGTTCTCCTTTCTCATAATCAAATAAATTATTTTAATTATCGCTTTTCTTATTCTTAGTTATAGTTTAAAACCATCAATTATTCGATTGCACTTAGATTAAGCTAGTACTTGCATTCTTAGTGCTTTAAAATCCCTCAGAACTGGTTCGACAATCTCTTATACTACAACATTTGTTTTAGGAGCCTTGAAAACTCCTAACATCAGTGATTGATCCCATAACACAAGATACTTACATAGTAATCTAGAATTGTCTGGCCATCATGTTTAAAAATTTGTAACTGCATCTTGTAGCTGATGTAGACGGACTCTGCTTTTTGGCTAAGAAGCGAAACTTTAAGGGTTCCCAAAGCTTGTAGGCGTCGGGTACCGTAGAACGAACCTTTGAATCAATAAATTTAGTATCCAACCAACAATCATTGAATTTTCAGCAAGCCAGTGCCCTAGGTCGGGATGATCGTCAGCTGGTTTAGTAATTGACCTTATTAAGGATATAACTTGAGTTCCAAGATATAAGATCATATATGTATATTTGCCTTTAATATTATTTCCATATCTTGGACAAGGACATATTCTTGTTACGATCTCTTTGTATAAAGCACGACCTAAGGGTCCATAATAAACACAACTTCTTCGAGCAATACTCAATCCCTTTGTCATGGTATCAGAGCAAGATCTGAAGACCTAAAACCAAAGCCTCTCGGCATCTTATTATTTCTGTAATACTCTGTTTTTCTACTCTGAAAACAGAGCATCATCTGTTCTTCATCAAAGCCTCTCGACAAATCTCTTTTAAATCATCACGATGTCTCTCACAAGTACAGATTCTGTTCCTAAACACAAAACGATATCCCCCTATGATCTCACGTCTGGTGACAATCCTGGAGCAGTAATCTCTCAGCCACTGCTTAATGGATTGAACTATGACGAGTGGGCTATCAACTTGTGCATGGCTCTTAGCAGTCGCAAGAAGTTTGGCTTCATTGACGGCTCAATTCCTCGACCTGAAGCTAACTCGTCTACACTCGAAGACTGGGTTGCTAATAACCATCTCTTGGTTGGTTGGATCAAACTCACTATTGAACCAAAAATCAGGTCGTCAATCTCAACTCGTGAAGTAGCACGAGACTTGTGGGAAATCATTAGAAAACGATTTTCTGTCAAGAGTGGAGCAAGACTCCAACAACTCAGAAACGCTCTTGCTTCTTGTAAGCAACAAGGATCTTTTGTTGATGACTAATTTGGCCGCTTGACAAAGCTCTGGGACGGAATTGCGGACTTCACCACTACCAAGCAATGTGAATGTGGTAAATACACGTGTGACCTTAACACTGCTCGTGACACAGAACTCGAAGTACTGAAGGTTCGTGACTTCTTGTCTGGACTTGACGATGATGTTCATGGAGCAATACGGTCGCAGATATGTGCCATCACCCCTCTACCTGATCTGGATACAGTGTATCAGACTGTTGTTCAGAATGAAACAATTCGCTCGGGTGTTCTTAAAGATACAGCAGTGATGAGTTTTGCATCTCAACTATCATCATCCTCACGTCAATACAGTGCTCCATCACAGCGTACTACACGTGACAGTCCTAGACTTGGGAATCTGAATCGCGATCCTTCTCGGGTATGTACGGCTTGTGGACGCAACAGACATGAAGCATCATCATGTTTTAAGGTTGTGGGTTATCCTGAATGGTGGGAAGATCGTGGTCGTGGAAAACCTAATTCTCGCAACACAGCATCTCTTCCAACTGGCTGTGGACGTGGTCAACCTTTAAGAGCCAACAGCACTCAGATCGTGGCAGCCAATTCTGCCTCTGCAGCCTCAAACCAACCCTTTTACCGACGCAGATAGGCAAGGTTTGTGTGGACTAACAGATGAGCAATGGAAAACTATTCAGCGTATGTTCAGCTCACAAGATCCTACGGATCGTCTAAGTGGTAAGAATAACAACATGTCTTGGATAGTAGACACGGGGGCTACACATCAGATGACAGGACATGCTGATTTACTCCATGATATTCATAATATTGCTCCTGTATCAGTCCAGTTAGCTGCAGGAAAAAGTGTTCTCTCATCCCAGCGGGGCACAATTTATCTTACACAAAATCTGTGTCTGAAAAATGTCTATTTGGTTCCTGGTTTTCATATGAATCTTATCTCGTGTGGCCAGCTTTTAACCGATAATCATATTGTTGGACAAATAACAGATCGATTGTTGATTTTTCAGGACCGCACTTCGAGGATTCTGATTGGAGTGGGTGATCGTGAGAGAGAGGGGTTGTATCGATTTCGGGAGATAGAGACAGTGGCTGCAAATCATGCATCTGTTCGTGAGGACTCTACCTTGTGGCATATGCGCTTAGGTCATGCATCTTCTCGCATCATCGATAAGCTTCCGGGTGTTAAAGATTTTTTAAGTAGTAGTGATAATGAGATTTCATCAGTTAGTTGTGATGTCTGCTTACGAGCAAAACAAACTCGTCAGTGTTTTCCAGATTCTTTATCTAATGCAAAAGAGATTTTTGATTTAGTGCATTGCGACTTATGGGGTCCTTATCGTACTCCACCATATTGTGGATCAAGATACTTCTTAACTATTGTTGACGATTGTTCTCGTGCAGTATGGTTGTACTTGACAAATCAAGTGTTTCTGTTCATCTTCGAAATTTCTTGAGCATGATTGAAAGACAATTCTCCAAGAAAGTAAAGACAATACGAAGCGACGATGGCACTGAATTTTTGTGCCTGAGTCAATTTTTTCAGGAACAAGGCATCATCCATGAAACATCTTGTGTTCATACGCCACAACAAAATGGCCGTGTAGAACGCAAACATCGACATATTCTAGAGGTGGCCAGAGCTTTACGGTTTCAAGGAGGTTTACCGGTTACATTTTGGGGAGAGTGTGCTCTAACGGCTGCGTACTTGATCAATCGTACACCATCACAAGTGCTTCGTGGCAAGACTCCATTTGAAGTTCTTTATGGTCATACGCCAGGATATAAACACTTGCGTGTCTTTGGCTGTTTAGCTCATGCTCACAACTTGGATCACAAAGGAGAAAAGTTTGCCTCTCACAGTAGACGGTGTATTTTTGTTGGATATCCTTATGGCAAAAAAGGATGGCGCTTATATGATATTGATCGGGAAATATCCTTTGTCTCACGAGATATAGTATTCGACGAAAACTTCTTCCCCTATCTCATTGATTCATCAACTACGCCACCAACACCATCTCTGAATATGACGCCTCCTGCAACTTCTCATGTTGACGCTGAGATGTCTGAGACTTTACTTGATGAAGCTTCTTCTCTCGATGTTGTTGATACATCACCTCCAGAAGCATCATAAAGTGCAGCAGATGTCACTACTACTGATACAGATTTGGGACGTGGAAAACGTCCAAAAACCAGACCATCGCATCTCCAAGATTACATTGTTGGTACAGTCACTCTATCACCCCTCTCTTCTCTCTCATCATCACCTTCTCCTCAGACATCCTCAGTTACGGACTATCCTCTCTCTGATTATTTATCAGCTCATCGGTTTTCTCCTGCGTATTGTAGCTATTTGGTTGCTCTAACAACAGCAATTGAACCTCGGTCGTTTAAAGAGGCAATGACATATGATGAATGGAAAGAGGCTATGAAATCAGAGGTTACTTCTCTTGAAGATAATCATACATGGGATCTCACTGACCTTCCACCAGATAAGAAATGCATTGGTAGTCAATGGGTTTTTCACGTCAAACTCAAAGCTGATGGAACTTTAGAACGCTACAAAGCTCGGTTAGTGGCTCTTGGTAATCATCAAGCAGAAGGCCTTGATTATAAAGAAACATTTGCACCTGTTGCAAAATTGACAACAGTGAGGCTTCTTCTTGATATCGCAGCAAAAAGAATATTATGAAATCCATCAAATGGATGTGCATAATGTGTTTCTACATGGAGATCTAGAAGAGGAAGTTTATATGAGACCACCACCAGGCTTTTCTGCACCAGGCGACAAACGAGTTTGTAGACTTCGAAAGTCTATTTATGGTTTGAAACAATCTCCTAGATGCTGGTTTGCCAAGCTTGCCGATGCACTCTTTAAATATGGCTTCAAACAGTCTCGCTCAGATTATTCCTTGTTTGTGTTTCATCATGGAGGTGTCTCTGTTCAAATCTTGGTTTGTGTTGATGATTTGATGATCACGGGTAATTCTCCATCTGCTATTAAAGAATTCAAAGAATACTTGTCAACTTGCTTCCGCATGAAGGATTTGGGACAAGCTAAATATTTTTTTTGGGTCTGGAGATTGCTCGTAGTCCTGCTGGAATTTATTTGTGCCAACGCAAGTATGCTCTTGACATTGTAACTGAAGCTGGACTGTTAGGATGCAAACCGGTTGGTTCCCCTATAGATCAAAACCATCGGCTTGCTCTTGCAAAGAGTCCACCGTTGGCCAATCCTGAGAAGTATCGCCGACTAGTTGGACGGCTTATCTACCTTTCTTCTACACGCCCTGATCTCTCTTATGCTATTCATATTTTGTCACAATTCATGCAAAAACCAAAGGAAGATCATTGGTTTGCTGCGCTCAAATGTGTTTGATACCTGAAAGGAACACTTGGACAAGGCATTCTTCTGAAAGCTGATTCACCACTTCATTTAACAGGTTGGTGTGATTCTGATTGGGCGAGCTGTCCATTGTCTCGAAAATCTCTAACAGGATCGATGGATTGTTCAGTTTGGGGACTCTCCTATATCATGGAAGACAAAGAAACAGAAAACTGTATCGTGTTCTTCGACTGAAGCAGAGTATCGAGCAATGGCAGCTATTACACGCGAACTACGATGGCTAAAAGCATTACTTCTTGATCTCGGTATAGATCATTCTGATCCAATGTCATTACGTTGTGATAGTCAAGCAGCTTTACATATCAGTGCTAATCCGGTATTTCATAAACTCACCAAACATATCGAGGTCGATTGTCACTATGATAATATTGTCGCAGGATTTATCACAGCTACACATGTTTCCACCAGAGTTCAGCTGGCGGATATACTCACCAAGGACTTGGGGCGTAAGGAATTTGAATCATTTCTTTTCAAGTTGGGCATTCAAGACCTCAATGCTCCAACTTGAGGGGGGGTATTATGGATATAACTTGAGTTCCAAGATATAAGATCATATATGTATATTTACCTTTAATATTATTTCCATATCTCGGACAAGTACATATTCGTGTTACGATATCTTTGTATAAAGCACGACCTAAGGGTCCATAATAAACACAACTTCTTCGATCAATACTCAATCCCTTTATCATACCTATCTATAAAACCGGTTTCTGCTTCACTTGTAGAGAATTATGGAGCTCAGTAGACCATTCTGGGTAATTATCATGATTAAAAAGAACTGATGTAATCAAGGCTCTTGGATTGTCAGAATGATTTAGATGATAAGGTAAAGAAGAATCCGTTACGACTCATTGGTTTGTTGCTGTAGAATTAGGTGGAGAAGATGATGAAGAATTCACCATTGTTGTTTTTGTAGAATGTAGAAAAAATAGAAAATTAAAGATTTAGTATTTGAGAAAGAAAATTTTAGGTGAAATTTTTTAGTTCTGATACCATATAATATTGTAAAGTAGAATCGTGTCTTATTCATCAACCCACGTAGTATTTATATACAAGGTAAGGACAGTCTAATCTAGCTAAATACAGGAAATCTAGATAAGTCTACACTCATCAGTTATAAGAATATATCCTTATGTGCATCATTATCTCTATAGATACTTACACAAGGTAGAATCATGAACGTTTCCACATCATCATACGTATTCATATAGTCGCATATATGCTATGCATTTATGATTACTGACCTCTTTATCATAAATATAGCATAATTTAAGCATTTCAATAAAATAACGTTTAGTAATATTCCTAATTCATAGTTATATAGTTGTACATATGGTATTGATTTTCTTCCGGACAGATCAGTGCAGAATTCTAATTTTTTAACAAATATTATTTTAGTGTTACTTAATCTCAAATACATAATTCCAGAGTAGCAAAAGTTTCCAATAAAATAACAATTTTTATTTGCTCTTAAATTTATTAGGTAAACGAAAATCCATATTACATAATACAAGTACACATAGTAATCATCATAGCATATTTGTAAAAGCTAAAGGAATCAAAATCTTCTGAAACAAAACATTGTTCTCGTTTGTAACCGGAGATGTCGCGTGCTTCTCTTTGAAACCATCTTCACAAGTGCTCGGTGCATCCAAAGCAGCACTCAGATGCACATTAGCACTTCTGTAGTCGCGGGATTTAACGTTCATCAAAGCTTCATTTAAAGAACCATTAGCACCGTTATAAAGCTCTACGCAAGTGCGTAACTCCGGTTCAGTACCCGGTGGATAAGTTTTGTTCTTGAGCATAGTCTCAACTATTCCTTTCACGTTAGTTGTTTTGGACCCAGCGTTATTGGTTGATGCTAAGACCAATCCTGTTAGACTAGTTGCGGTTTTGCTTTGCGGATCTTGTTCAAGTGATTGGACGCAAAAATCGTATTTGAGATTGGGGTCTTTTGCTGCAGCTGTTTTGCATGAATCTCGAATCAAAGTTTGCGCCGTTGCGAAACAGTTCAAGATGAGAAAGAACATTGCAGCTGAAACGAAGAGCTTCATGTTTTTTCTTTGTGAGAGAAGAAAGATGAGAAGAGATGAATATGATGTTCACTTTGTGATTCACGAGGCTGTTATATATACATATATGATATATCAGTGATATATCTGACGTAGGATATATTCTCCTTCCCTATATGCTGGTTTTTTGTGTTAATGATAAAAAGAAAATTTCAGTTTTTTTTTTGGTCAAACAATATTTCTGTTTTTAAAAAGATATTATGCCAAATTGAGAACTTGATTTACGATTTTAAAAATCCTACCATGTTCACTTTTATTTGAGGACTAGGTGTTTTTGTGCCATGTGCAGCTATAAAAAAAATTAAATTATTGAAAATAAAATTTTATTAATATTTTAGATTTTATTATTTTTATAAAAATATTTTAAAATAAATATTTATTTAGTTAAACATAAAACTAAAATAAAACAAATAATTTTACTATTTAAAATTATATTTGAGAATTGATATGTATTTTTAAAATTATAATTTGAGATTTTCTTTTATTTAATTTGGTTAATATATATTAAATTAACTTGTAAAAAAATATTATCAGACTATAATTTTTTTTATAATTATCTAAATGTGAAATTAAACAAAAATTCTAAGTTTGTAGATATCAAGAGGAAAAATGATATATTATAACTAAAATTTATATTTAAAAAAAAGATGGAAAAATTTTGAAAATATTTTTTATTAATAAAAATTATATGATTATAAAAATATATTTAGATATTTATATTTCTGTTATTATATTATTTAAGCAAATTTTAATATATGATTTATTACCATATTTTAAAAGTTTTAACCAAAAAAAATCAATATTAAATATATTTGTCCATATTACTCTTAGCGATATGACATGTCATCATTTCTAATATGTCATATCATTATTTTTTTGGTGATGAGACATATCAAAATGATTCCACAAATAAGTTCTAGGAGATTATTTCTCAAATTGCTATTTAATTTAATTTGGTCAACATGTATACGCTTTCCATATATACATGTTACATAAGTGAAAATTTTTAAAAGATGGAGATCTGTAAAAATTAGTTACACTCAAGATACATATCTAAGAATCATATTTTAAAAGAAAATCACCGGCAAACTTTATCACAAGTTAGTGTTTAAATCTAATATATCAAGTTTTTATATTATTTAAGAGAAGGCTCGAAATATAAATGTCTGTCTAATATATATTAACCAGTTCGGTCTAAAAATCATATAATTTTAGAACAACAAAAAAATTACTTAATTTATACCTACATTTTTGAGATTTAGTTACTTAAGAGTATACCAATATATTAATTTATATAATAATTTACCATTCTTATATATGTAAACAATGTATAAACTAAGAACTGTTTAATTTATTAAATGATAAATCAGAAAACTTATAATAATTAGATAAAATCTCTCATTCTTACAATTATAATAGCTAGATAAGATATTATAGAGAAAAAAATGTTATACGAGTGATCAAATCTCTCATTCTTCGAACAAACTCAAAAGATGGTGACTGGAATCTTCTCATGATATTTCAATAACAGCTTTTTAGGAATAAATATCAAGACAAAATTATTTAATCTGAATGAAATTATATATATATATATATATATATATATATATATATATATATCCAATACAAATTTCAAAAAAACGATATTCAGGTCTCAATTATTTATCAGTGCAAATTTTGAAATATATTCATATATATGATATAGTATATAATTTAATTTAAATGATATTAATATCTATAATATGAATATTTGTTATTGATACTTCATATTTATATGATTTATAATCGTATGATTATATTTATCGTGCTTGAACATAAAAAAAAAAGTTAAACTATTGATCACAAAATTTTCAATGTGGAAATTTTAACATTTTTAGTAATTTATAGTTGTTTTATAAAATTCAAAATATAACATATAAACAAAAATCTAATTTTTTTATTGTATGCTTAATGTGATTTTTCTTTTCTTTTTATAATATAAAATTAAACAAAAAAGAGAGAGGATAGAAAAATTGTTATCAAATATGTATTATTCAAAATTATTAATTGTCATATATATGTTAATTATATTAGCTAATTCGGTAGCTTTTATTTAAGGAAAAAATACTATTATTTTGTGTGCATATAATTAATTTGATAGTTAGTTTAATAAAAATATAATATATAATTTTATGGACCAACTTTTTTAAGGATTCTAATGTTCATCCTAGTGATGACACGTGGATACAAAAACATGTTGTAATAATGTTCCATGATTAATATATAAGGGATGTTAAAAACATTATGCTTCATGTTTCGGATAATAAAGTTCAGTCCACTCGTGATAGATTTTACAAAGCAGGAAATAAAATTTATTTATAAGCCATTAATTTATAAATTTTGGTGGTTGTTCTATTCCTATATATCTCTCCATACTACTTCATGTTTGAACAATAAAATGATCTCTTAATGTTAAAAATAGCGTAATGGCATAAAAATATAGATACTTCAATTTAGAAAACAGCATTTATACCAAATAAATGTATAAATGTATCATAGGCATGGGCGTTCAAGGCTCCATCGATTTTGGTTCGATTGATTTAAATTTTTAGATTTTCAGTATTATGCTCATACGTCCCATTAAGGTTTTACTAATTATTGGGTTTGGTTTGGCTTCTTCCGGATTCGATTCGGGTTGGATTGTAACCATTATCTGAAATTGTTCCAAAAATATTTTTAAAACTCAAAAATTGACAAAACAAATTTCAAAATATTTAAATTATTGATAAATCTAATCTAAAGTTAAACATTCTAAAGTAACTAAAAAGATATTCAAAATAACAAATAAAACAAAATATAAAATAACAATGTTTATTTGCTCTTGAATTTATTATGT
>CAKOAT010139710.1:0-64080 GCA_932364175.1 Eruca vesicaria subsp. sativa | reverse complement strand
TGTTTTTTTACATATTATAAAATAATAAATATATATTGATAATCAAATTTCAATAACTATTACGTATATAATTAAATTGGTGTAAACATATAAATATTTTTTTTATTAATTTAAACAGATTTTTTCTATTTTATATGATATACAATTAAGTTTAAATGATATTATCATAGAAATATAATAAATTTTTAATATTAATATCAGTTAAAATATAGTTTATACTCATTTTATTTTTTTGTTCATTTTTATATTTTATCACAGAAATTTTAAATCACTGATAATAATTTTAAAGCGTGGGATGTTTAACATTTTATAGTAATTTATAATTTTAAAACATTATGCAAAGTTGAAAACTAATTATTAAGTTGTCAATATCTGTTCCAAATTTTTATCAAAAAATCAAAGCAAATTAGAATTTAAAATACATATATATTTTATATGGTACATAATTTATTTTGAAGAATATATATATATATATATATATATATATATATTAAATGAGACTTCTTATTTATATAATTTTGTAATCATTTCTATTTTGTTATAAAAAAAATTTAACCATGGATCCCAAAAATTTTATTGTGAGATTTTCTAAATACTCTAGAAATTTATAGTCGTTTTAAAAAATTCAAAATATAGCATATACAAAAAAAAATATAAATTTTTATTATATAGTTAATGTAGTTGTTTAATTTATTTTGATAAGTTAAAATTAAAAAATACAATAATTTTTGTCAAATCTTTATTATTGAAAATCACTAATTATCATATATTCTTTAACCATATTTAGCAATTCCGTTATTTTTATTTAAGGAAACAATGAAAAACATTAATAAATCATTTATGATTAGTTTAATAAAAAACTTATTATATATTTAGATGGACCAACATATTTTTCTAAGGATATTAAGAATGATTGTGGTGATGACACGTGGCTACAAAAAAATGTTATAATGCTTCTCCTTTAATATATAGGGGATATGAGACCATGATTATCCCTGAGGGTTCCTTACAAAAAAAATTTTTTTTTTTGGTTTGATTAAAAGAAAATTTTAAAATGGATTAATCAGGAACCGCCACGTGTCGATGGAACCCGCAAACAGTGCAAAAAATCCACCACAACCAGTCCTTATCTAACGCCTTTTGGAACCAATTTTCTAGTTTTTTGTGGGACTCAGAGGTTAAAAAACTCCTTACTGTCACCTGATATTCATGCGCTCTAAGTGTTATATCTGACGTAACGGATATATGCTCCTTCCCTATATGCTATTTTTTGTGTGTTAATGATAAAAAGAATATTTCAGAATTTTATGGTCAAACAATATTTCAGTTTTTAAAAAGATATTATGCCAAATTGAGAACTTGATTACCAATTTTAAAAATCCTACCATGTTCACTTTTACTTGAGGACCAGATGTTTTCATGCCATGTGTAGCTATTAAAATTTTAAATTTAATTTATTGAAAAAATAACATTTTATTAATATTTTAGATTTATTTTTTGATACAATAATTTACAATAAATATTTACTTAGCTAAAGATAAACCAAAAATAATACAATTAAGTTTATTATTTAAAATTATATTTAAGAATTGATATGTATATTTAAAATTATAAATTCAGATTTTCGTTTATTTATTTTGGTTAATAAATAGTAAATTAACTTGTATAAAATATTATAATATTATATAAATTTTTAATAATTGTCTAAATGTGATATTAAACAAAAATTATAAATTTATAGCTATCAAAAGGAAAAAGGATATATTATATTTAAAAAAAAAGATGAATAACATTTTGTAAATCTTGTTTAGTAATAAAAATATTCGTATTATAAAAATATATTTAATAATATTTTTTAAATATTTATATTTATATTATTTAATCATATTTGAATATATTTATTTATTTTAATAATGTATGAGTTATTACCGTATTCTAAAACATTTACCAAAAATAGAAGTTATTATTGAATATAGTTGTCCATGTTAGACTTAGTCATAAGACATGTCATCATTTCTAATATGCCATATCATCATTTTTTTTGGTGATTACACATGTCAAAATCACTTCACAAATAATGAATAGGATACTATTTCTCAAATTGTCCATTTATTTTAACTTGGTCAACATGTGCAATATATATGCTTTCTATATATAAATGTTAGAATTTTCCTACTCGTTTTGACGTGTTTCCATATCATATAGCATTCCTCTATTTATAAAGAAAAATATAGCATTCATCTATTATAGAGAAATACATTGAAAAAGCATTATCTCTATATTTTCTTCTATTTTAGAGATCTCTATTATAAAGGTGAGTAGGAGATGTTCGAACACAAAGGCTTGTTTTAAAATGCTCATGTCGCTCTCTGCCACTTCACCAGTGTCGTGTTGCCTAATTGTTCGTTTAATAATCCTTCCTTATACATCGTCTTTTTTTAATTTCTTTTTAATATATCAACTAGATGATAACCCGCACGCATGGATGGGATGAGTTTTTTATAATAATATTTGTTCGTTAAATGTTTAACATTTTGCAATACTATATTCTTTATCGATTGTAAAATGATTAATAAATGTATCATATAATTCTAGAAATGTTGGTCTCTTAAATGTATCATAGGCATAGGTATCAAAGGGTCCATCAATTTTGGTTCAATTGATTCAGATTTTTAGATTTCGGTATTATGTTCATATTTCTCATTCAAGCTTTACTAATTATTGGGTTTGCCTTGGTTCATGCCGGATTCGGTACGGATCGGGTCGGATTGTAACCATTATCTGAAACTGTCCCAAAAAATATTTTTAAACCTACAAAATTGTCAAAAAAAATCAAATATTTAAAATATTCATAAATCTAATCTAAAATTAGTTAAACAGTACAAAGTAACTAGAAGATATTCAAAATAACAAATAAAACAAACTATAAAAAAAAATTGAATACTATAAAGTGACAAAAGGGATTAGGTTTTCTGCCCTTGATTTGTTTACTATTGAATCTCCATAAGTGATTCATTTTTTACCTCTATAAAATTGTGCTTTCGTTCTCATTTCTGTTTCATTGATGTGATTTTTTTTTATTTTTTTTTACACTTCTTCTATAAATTTGCTGAATTACATAAGTGAAAATTTTAAAAAGATGGAGATCTGTAAAAATTAGTTACACTCAAGATACATATCTAAGAATCATATTTTAAAAGAAAATCACCGGCAAACTTTATCACAAGTTAGTGTTTAAATCTAATATATCAAGTTGTTATATTATTTAAGAGAAGGCTCGAAATATAAATGTCTGTCTAATATATATTAACCAGTTCGGTCTAAAAATCATATAATTTTCGAACAACAAAAAAATTACTTAATTTATACCTACATTTTTGAGATTTAGTTACTTAAGAGTATACCAATATATTAATTTATATAATAATTTACCATTCTTATATATATGTAAACAATGTATAAACTAAGAACTGTTTAATTTATTAAATGATAAATCAGAAAACTTATAATAATTAGATAAAATCTCTCATTCTTACAATTATAATAGCTAGATAAGATATTATAGAGAAAAAAATGTTATACGAGTGATCAAATCTCTCATTCTTCGAACAAACTCAAAAGATGGTGACTGGAATCTTCTCATGATATTTCAATAACAGCTTTTTAGGAATAAATATCAAGACAAAATTATTTAATCTGAATGAAATTATATATATATATATATATATCCAATACAAATTTCAAAAAAACGATATTCAGGTCTCAATTATTTATCAGTGCAAATTTTGAAATATATTCATATATATGATATAGTATATAATTTAATTTAAATGATATTAATATCTATAATATGAATATTTGTTATTGATACTTCATATTTATATGATTTATAATCGTATGATTATATTTATCGTGCTTGAACATAAAAAAAAAAGTTAAACTATTGATCACAAAATTTTCAATGTGGAAATTTTAACATTTTTAGTAATTTATAGTTGTTTTATAAAATTCAAAATATAACATATAAACAAAAATCTAATTTTTTTATTGTATGCTTAATGTGATTTTTCTTTTCTTTTTATAATATAAAATTAAACAAAAAAGAGAGAGGATAGAAAAATTGTTATCAAATATGTATTATTCAAAATTATTAATTGTCATATATATGTTAATTATATTAGGTAATTCGGTAGCTTTTATTTAAGGAAAAAATACTATTATTTTGTGTGCATATAATTAATTTGATAGTTAGTTTACTAAAAATATAATATATAATTTTATGGACCAACTTTTTTAAGGATTCTAATGTTCATCCTAGTGATGACACGTGGATACAAAAACATGTTGTAATAATGTTCCATGATTAATATATAAGGGATGTTAAAAACATTATGCTTCATGTTTCGGATAATAAAGTTCAGTCCACTCGTGATAGATTTTACAAAGCAGGAAATAAAATTTATTTATAAGCCATTAATTTATAAATTTTGGTGGTTGTTCTATTCCTATATATCTCTCCATACTACTTCATGTTTGAACAATAAAATGATCTCTTAATGTTAAAAATAGCGTAATGGCATAAAAATATAGATACTTCAATTTAGAAAACAGCATTTATACCAAATAAATGTATAAATGTATCATAGGCATGGGCGTTCAAGGCTCCATCGATTTTGGTTCGATTGATTTAAATTTTTAGATTTTCAGTATTATGCTCATACGTCCCATTAAGGTTTTACTAATTATTGGGTTTGGTTTGGCTTCTTACGGATTCGATTCGGGTCGGATTGTAACCATTATCTGAAATTGTTCCAAAAATATTTTTAAAACTCAAAAATTGACAAAACAAATTTCAAAATATTTAAATTATTGATAAATCTAATCTAAAGTTAAACATTCTAAAGTAACTAAAAAGATATTCAAAATAACAAATAAAACAAAATATAAAATAACAATGTTTATTTGCTCTTGAATTTATTATGTNGGATTGTAACCATTATCTGAAATTGTTCCAAAAATATTTTTAAAACTCAAAAATTGACAAAACAAATTTCAAAATATTTAAATTATTGATAAATCTAATCTAAAGTTAAACATTCTAAAGTAACTAAAAAGATATTCAAAATAACAAATAAAACAAAATATAAAATAACAATGTTTATTTGCTCTTGAATTTATTATGTAAACGAAAATTCATATTACATAATACAAGTACACATAGTAATCATCATAGCATATTTGTAAAAGCTAAAGGAATCAAAATCTTCTGATACAAAACATTGTTCTCGTTTGTAACCGGAGATGTCGCGTGCTTCTCTTTGAAACCATCTTCACAAGTGCGCGGTGCATCCAAAGCAGAACTCAGATGCACATTAGCACTTCTGTAGTCGCGGGATTTAACGTTCATCAAAGCTTCATTTAAAGAAGCATTAGCACCGTTATAAAGCTCTACGCAAGTGTGTAACTCCGGTTCAGTACCCGGTGGATAATTTTTGTTCTTGAGCATAGTCTCAACTATTCCTTTCACGTTAGTTGTTTTGGACCCAGCGTTATTGGTTGATGCTAGGACCAATCCTGTTAGACTAGTTGCGGTTTTGCTTTGCGGATCTTGTTCAAGTGATTGGACGCAAAAATCGTATTTGAGATTGGGGTCTTTTGCTGCAGCTGTTTTGCATGAATCTCGAATCAAAGTTTGCGCCGTTGCGAAACGGTTCAAGAGGAGAAAGAACATTACAGCTGAAACGAAGAGCTTCATGTTTTTTCTTTGTGAGAGAAGAGATGAATATGATGAATATGATGTTCACTTTGTGATTCACGAGGCTGTTATATATACATACTAGGTTAGATCCGCCCTTGCGCGGAATGAATATTTTGTATACATTACTTTTACGCATTATTTGTTTTTTTACATATTATAAAATAATAAATATATATTGATAATCAAATTTCAATAACTATTACGTATATAATTAAATTGGTGTAAACATATAAATATTTTTTTTATTAATTTAAACAGATTTTTTCTATTTTATATGATATACAATTAAGTTTAAATGATATTATCATAGAAATATAATAAATTTTTAATATTAATATCNTGTTTTTTTACATATTATAAAATAATAAATATATATTGATAATCAAATTTCAATAACTATTACGTATATAATTAAATTGGTGTAAACATATAAATATTTTTTTTATTAATTTAAACAGATTTTTTCTATTTTATATGATATACAATTAAGTTTAAATGATATTATCATAGAAATATAATAAATTTTTAATATTAATATCGGTTAAAATATAGTTTATACTCATTTTATTTTTTTGTTCATTTTTATATTTTATCACAGAAATTTTAAATCACTGATAATAATTTTTATGCGTGGGATGTTTAACATTTTATAGTAATTTATAATTTTAAAACATTATGCAAAGTTGAAAACTAATTATTAAGTTGTCAATATCTGTTCCAAATTTTTATCAAAAAATCAAAGCAAATTAGAATTTAAAATACATATATATTTTATATGGTACATAATTTATTTTGAAGAATATATATATATATATATATATATATATATATATTAAATGAGACTTCTTATTTATATAATTTTGTAATCATTTCTATTTTGTTATAAAAAAAATTTAACCATGGATCCCAAAAATTTTATTGTGAGATTTTCTAAATACTCTAGAAATTTATAGTCGTTTTAAAAAATGCAAAATATAGCATATACAAAAAAAAATATAAATTTTTATTATATAGTTAATGTAGTTGTTTAATTTATTTTGATAAGTTAAAATTAAAAAATACAGTAATTTTTGTCAAATCTTTATTATTGAAAATCACTAATTATCATATATTCTTTAACCATATTTAGCAATTCCGTTATTTTTATTTAAGGAAACAATGAAAAACATTAATAAATCATTTATGATTAGTTTAATAAAAAGCTTATTATATATTTAGATGGACCAACATATTTTTCTAAGGATATTAAGAATGATTGTGGTGATGACACGTGGCTACAAAAAAATGTTATAATGCTTCTCCTTTAATATATAGGGGATATGAGACTATGATTATCCCTGAGGGTTCCTTACAAAAAAAATTTTTTTTTTTGGTTTGATTAAAAGAAAATTTTAAAATGGATTAATCAGGAACCGCCACGTGTCGATGGAACCCGCAAACAGTGCAAAAAATCCACCACAACCAGTCCTTATCTAACGCCTTTTGGAACCAATTTTCTAGTTTTTTGTGGGACTCAGAGGTTAAAAAACTCCTTACTGTCACCTGATATTCATGCGCTCTAAGTGTTATATCTGACGTAACGGATATATGCTCCTTCCCTATATGCTATTTTTTGTGTGTTAATGCTAAAAAGAATATTTCAGAATTTTATGGTCAAACAATATTTCAGTTTTTAAAAAGATATTATGCCAAATTGAGAACTTGATTACCAATTTTAAAAATCCTACCATGTTCACTTTTACTTGAGGACCAGATGTTTTCATGCCATGTGTAGCTATAAAAAATTTAAATTTAATTTATTGAAAAAATAACATTTTATTAATATTTTAGATTTATTTTTTGATACAATAATTTACAATAAATATTTACTTAGCTAAAGATAAACCAAAAATAATACAATTAAGTTTATTATTTAAAATTATATTTAAGAATTGATATGTATATTTAAAATTATAAATTCAGATTTTCATTTATTTATTTTGGTTAATAAATATTAAATTAACTTGTATAAAATATTATAAGATTATATGAATTTTTAATAATTGTGTAAATGTGAAATTAAACAAAAATTATAAATTTATAGCTATCAAAAGGAAAAAGGATATATTATATTTAAAATTTATATTTAAAAAAAAAGATGAATAACATTTTGTAAATCTTGTTTAGTAATAAAAATATTAGGATTATAAAAAAATATTTTTAAATATTTTTAAATATTTATATTTATATTATTTAATCATATTTGAATATATATTTATTTTAATAATGTATGAATTATTACCATATTTTAAAAACTTTACCAAAAATAGAAACTATTATTGAATATAGTTGTCCATGTCAGACTTAGTGACTCATAAGACATGTCATCATTTCTAATATGCCATATCATCATTTTTTGGTGATTACACATGTCAAAAATTACTTCACAAATAATAAATAGGATACTATTTCTCAAATTGTCCCTTTATTTTAACTTGGTCAACATGTGCAATATATATGCTTTCTATATATAGATGTTAGAATTTTCCTACTCGTTTTGACGTGTTTCCATATCATATAGCATTCCTCTATTTATAAAGAAAAATATAGCATTCATCTATTCTAGAGGAATACATTAGAGAAAAAACATTATCTCTACATTTTCTTCTATTTTAGAGATCTCTGTTATAAAGGTGAGTAGGAGATGTTCGAACAGAACGGCTTGTTTTAAAATGCTCATGTCACTCTCTGCCACTTCAGCGGTGTCGTGTTGCCTAATTGTTTGTTTAATATTCCTTCCTTATACGTCATCGTTGTTTTAATTTCTTTTTAATATATCAACTAGATGATAACCCACACGCATGGATGGGATGAGTTTTTTATAATAATATTTTTCGTTAAATGTTTAACATTTGCAATACTATATTCTTTATCGATTGTAAAATGACTAATAAATGTATCATATAACTCTAGAAATGTTGGTCTCTTAAATGTATCATAGACATAGGCATTAAAGGGCCCATCAATTTTGGTTCAATTGATTCAGATTTTTAGATTTAGGTATTATTTTCATATGTCTCGTTCAAGCTTTACTAATGATTGGGTTTGCCTTGGTTCATGCCGGATTCGGTTCGGGTCGGGTCGGATTGTAACCATTATCTGAAATTGTCCCAAAAAATATTCTTAAACCTAAAAAATTGTCAAAAAAAATCAAAATATTTAAATTATTCATAAATCTAATCTAAAATTAGTTAAACCGTACAAAGTAACTAGAAGATATTAAAACTAACAAATAAAACAAACTATAAAAAAATGAATACTATAAAATGACAAAAGGGATTAGGTTTTCTGCCCTCGATTTGTTTACTATTGACTCTCCATAAGTGATTTCATTTTTTTACCTCTACAAAATTGTGCTTCCATTCTCATTTCTGTTTCATTGATGTGATTTTTTTTTTTTTTACTTCTTCTATAAATTTGCTGAATTACATAAGTGAAAATTTTAAAAAGATGGAGATCTGTAAATATTAGTTACACTCAAGATACATATCTAATAATCATATTTTTAAAGAAAATCACCGGCAAACTTTATCACAAGTTAGTGTTTAAATCTAATATATCAAGTTGTTATAGTACTTAAGATCAGGCTCGAAATATAATGTCTGTCTAATATATATTAACCAGTTCGGTCTAAAAATCATATAATTTTAGAACAACAAAAAAATTACTTAATTTATACCTACATTTTTGAGATTTAGTTACTTAAGAGTATACCAATATATTAAATTATATAATAATTTACCATTCTTATATATGTAAACAATGTATAAACTAAGAACTGTTTAATTTATTAAATGATAAATCAGAAAACTTATAATAAATAGATAAAATCTCTCATTCTTACAATTATAATAGCTAGATAAGATATTATAGAGAAAAAAATGTTATACGAATGATCAAATCTCTCATTCTTCGAACAAACTCAAAAGATGGTGATTGGAATCTTCTCATGATATTTCAATAAAAGCTTTTTAGGAATAAATATCAAGACAAAATTATTTAATCTGAATGAAATAATATATATATATATATATATATATATATATCCAATACAAATTTCAAAAAAAAAAGATATTCAGGTCTCAATTATTTTTCCGTGCAAATTTTGAAATATATTCCATATATATTATATAGTATATAATTTAATTTAAATGATATTAATATCTATAATATGAATATTTATTATTTATACTTCATATTTATATGATTTATAATCGTATGATTATATTTATCGTGCTTGAACAAAAAAAAAGAGTTAAACTATTGATCACAAAATTTTCAATGTGGAAATTTTAACATTTTTAGTAATTTATAGTTGTTTTATAAAATTTAAAATATAAAATATAAGCAAAAATCTAAATTGTTTATTGTATGCTTAATGTGATTGTTCGTTTCTTTTTATAATACAAAATTAAACAAAAAAAAAGAAGAGAAGATAGAAAAATTGTTATCAAATATGTATTATTCAAAATCATTAATTGTCATATATATGTTAATTATATTAGGTAATACGGTAGATTTTATTTAAGGAAAAAAGACTATTATTTTGTGTGCATATAATTAATTTGATAGTTAGTTTAATAAAAATATAATATATAATTTTATGGACCAACTTTTTTAAGGATTCTAATATTCATCCTAGTGATGACACGTGGATACAAAAACATGTTGTAATAATGTTCCATGATTAATATATAAGGGATGTTAAAAACATCATGCTTCATGTTCTGGATAAAAAAGTTCAGTCCACTCGTGATAGATTTTACAAGGCAGGATATAAACTTTATTTATAAGCCATTAATTTATAAATTTTGTTGGTTGTTCTATTCCTATATATCTCTCCATACTACTTCATGTTGGAACAATAAAATGATCTCTTAATGTTAAAAATAGCGTAATGGCATCAAAATATAGATATTTCAATTTAGAAAACAGCATTTATACCAAAATTGTTTTGAGCCAAGAGAAAACGAAAACCAACCTTGCTTTACCACTAAACTACCATTAGAAGCCATTTTTTACAATAATATTAACAAAACTACTGAAATAATTTTAAACGTGATTGGTTTCACAAAAGATTAGTCAAGTTTTGGTAATATTTGTAACAAAAAAATATCAACCCAGACCAATAGAAAACCTATCTTACATTACCACTAAACTACCAACATAAGCCATTGTTTACAGTAATACTAACAAAACTATTAGAAGAATTTTAAACATGATCGGTGTCACAAAAAAAAATAGTTGTGTTTCAACAAAAAAGATTTGTTTCGATCATATCCTCAATCACTTTGTAACAGATTTTCATAACAAGGAAAAAAAAGATTACTAAATTAACATCAAATCATGTTATTAATATTAGAATAACTTACAAATTTTTAATTACTAGATTATTTTTCATACCCAGAATGCCCTTATTCATTTGTTAACAAAAAAAAAAGTTATTGAAAAGAAAATTATTTTTTGCCATCAGGAAAAGGTTTTTTTAATAAAACAGTAAAATAAGTATGCTATTAAAAATCTATGACACTTGATGGCAATTTTATTAAACAGCGGCAAATTTCTTCCTTCAAAAAGATTTAGTGTCGCAGACTTCATACCGTCACAAAACTTTCAAAACAAGTCTACCACATATGATGGTAGATGTTTTACATTCGTAGATTTATTTATCGGTAGATTTTTAATGGCAGATTTTTGTCTTATTATAACTGGTTTTGTAATATGTCAAAAACTTTCATACTTTCATACTGGCATATAGGTTTATCTCATAAACTTTTCTATAATTTGGAAGATTTTTCTGTTCATGTGATAACAGTCTTGTATTTTTTCGTTTATAAACAACTAACTTTCAGAATACGTATGTTGTGTTGCATACTTATATTTTATTTGTTTAATAACAAAACTAACTTTGATGTGATAGCAGGCTTTAATGTAGTTGCGGGAGACTATTAAGGAGTAACAGACTTTTTCATCCAGAATCAGTTAACTAATTAGAATTAACAATTTCTGGTTTTCTCTAATTAAACCTAAATTTTGACCAGCACCTGCAACCAGTTACTAAACCCTAGGTTTTGCCGTAAAACTTCTTCTTCGTCTCCAAGTCACAATCCATTTTTGGACAAATGGCTATTTCACGATAATCCCAAGAAAATCCGATGGAGAAGCTTATAGCCGTTTGTGGCCAATGGTTATTTAAGAAGGATAAGTGGATGTTTCACGTTGAAAAAAGAAGAAGCAAAGTAATGTCAGTCAAAGACAACACAAGCTTTGAAGATATGATTAACATGGTTTATGACAACTACATATTAGATTACGGTTTTAGGATGGATTCTGAATTTTTCGGATTATGGGCATGCAGTAGGAGTCTCAGCTTTGCATACCAAGATGGAAGCTTTACTTTGGGCTGTTTCATGTATGAGAGATATGAGGATAACTTTGGTACGGCCTGAGGAAGACTGCTCGGACCTAGTGGACATGACTACAAACATGGTAGATTGGCCAACTTTCGCGACAGAGATCGAGATGTTCCAGAAATTACAGGAGGATTTTGAGGATCTCGTTCTATACCATATTCCACGGAGTACAAATGGTCGGGCGGACGCATTAGCAAAATAAGCAAGGACCAGAGACTATACATTTTCCTATATAGATCAGACTCGGCCAGACGTAAGCGCTGTTCGGAGAATCAGCTCGTCTGACCACCACTTGATGTAGATTATTTGGGCTGCTGACAAAAAAAAGAGAAGTACATATTAGATAAGAGACATGTTAACATGTTATTTCACCAAACTCATATATAAAAAATATGATTGGTTGACCTTTTATTAGAGACCATAGCTCATGAATATTATCCACAACCAGTTTGTTTGTCAGAGAATGGTGAACGACTTGGGATGGCCATGTATAATCCATCACTTTCAACCCTACAATAACTCCAACAGAAGATGTCTTAATGGATTCCCACGCATCTACGCCAACAGCTTCCTCCACTATCTGAAAACTAGCCAAGTGACAGTTATGATTCATTGATCGATGTTGCAGTGAATATTTTCCCTCCTCATAAAGTCTTGATGGATATGTTTTGTGAGTGCTTTATGTAGATATGTCACTGTAAATAATGTACAATGAAGTAAGGAACACATGATAATTATATATCCAGAAACTTATCTACAGTGGAAGCGATAGTTACAAACATACAATTAACAAAATGAGAAACTCAAAATAAAATAACATATGTTGTTGCCACGAGTTCTTGATAGAACAAAAACATTCAATTTAAAAATACCCAAAAAATGAAGAAAGAGACTAAAACTTGATGCCACGATTTCTTGGTCCATTGAATAGCTTTAAGAGGAGATGGGAATGTACTTCTGAAGAAACAACTGATAAAAAGTGAATAAAGACATGTCCTTCGATGGAACTAAGAATTTCATAAAGGAGATTCAGGGTTCGTTGAGTGGATTTCTGATTCACTTCCCCTATGTGAATTGAAAGCTTCAGTGGTAGAATAGAGTGTGGACATGATTGAAACGATTAGGTCTCATCTTAATAAGAAAGAGAATCGAGAGTTTGAGGATTTCACAATTTGGGGATTTAGGGTTCTTGGTTTAAGTCATGGGAAAGAGAGATGTCGTTGAAGAGAAAGTGTTTTTTTTTTCTTTTTTAAATTAAGTTTTTTCATTTTCTTTGCTCAACAAAAGCTTCTTGCTTATCTAGAGTCTTTGATTTTAAATTTGGTTCAATTCTATTTATCGATCGGGTGTTTTGGATCTTAACTCACATTTACCTTCTTTCTTTATTTTCTATGTTATTTTAGTCATTACACAGAAAATGTGTTATTATGGGTCTGAATGTATAGCAGGAGAGATGCAGTACATATGGAGAAAGAATTGCAATTGGTATTCTTTTTTTTTTTTTTTTGACATCAAAATGCTGTTCTATTACTCAAGAGACTTGAGGTGGTCTGGGTAACCAGACCGGAACAGAACAACCAACGTACACAAGCTTACGATAAAAGGACCTAGCTAACTTAGCTAAAGAATCTGAAGCGCCATTCTAAAGTGCCATTCTAAAGTCTAGGAACATAAGAGATCTTGAAGTCTGGGAAGCAGATCTTTAGTGTCATCAGCTTTTCCAACTCTGTTGAGAAGCTAGGCCACGCCTGAGGATTCCGGATCATTTCAATCATCTCCTTGCAATCAGTTCCAAAGCTCTGACATGGCAAACATGTGACAGCTACATGTCCTGTGACCAACTGCCACATAAGATGAAAAATCTTTTGAGGAGCCCTGACCTTCCACGCATGTGCTTGGAGCTTTGTGATACTAGGCTCACACACTACAGCTTCTTCTTCCTTCCTCATGATACTTCGTGCTACCCAGTATCCAGATTTAACGGTATACTGTCCAGTCCTCGTGTAGCTCCAGCAGTATGTATCCCGTCGGTGTGTGGAACTAATAGCCATGCTCTTGATGAGTGGTATGTCCTCCGCATCAATGTAATCCTGAAGTCGTCCTTCATCCCAAGTCTTTGTTGTTTGGTTAATCAGGTCGCTCACACGCATATTCGGGTGCAGGACCGGTGCTAAAGGGACTGCCGGTCTCGCTGGAATAGTGGGAATCCAAGGGTCCTCCCAGACTTTAACCTCATACCCCGCATGAATTTTCTGTCTAACTCCTAATAGTAGCAATTCTCTTCCGGCCGATATGCTTGTCCACACATATGAGGGACTGCTAGTATTGATTGGACGCAAAGGCGTGCTCAATCTATAATATCGACCTCTCATAACCCTAGCAACCAGAGAGTCTGGACTTTGCACCAGTCGCCATAATTGTTTTACCAGTAACGCCAAGTTAAACTCATGAATCATCCTAAAACCAATACCGCCTTCATCCTTGGGTAAGCATAATTTGTCCCATGTTGACCAGTGAATCCCCCTCTTCGGCGGATTTGAGCTCCACCAGAATTGTGCAATGGCACTTGCTAGATTCTCACAAATCTCCATTGGAAGGGGGAAACAAGACATGACATACGTTGGAAGAGCCAGCAGAATTGATTTTATCATAACTTCTTTCCCTCCCTTAGAAAGCCATCGCCCAGTCCATCCATTCACTCTATTTCTCAACTTATCCTTAAGGAACGCAAAGATCTTACATTTGGAGCCACTGATATCCTCTGGTATACCCAGATATGACCCCATTCCTCCTTCATTTTGGATCCCAAGTGTATCTTTGATCTCTTGTCTCGCGTCCTGTCCGATTCTTTTACCAAAGAGTAAAGAAGACTTCTCAAAATTAATACATTGTCCTGAAGCTTGTCCATACATCGTGACCACTTTCATTACTTCTTCACATTCACGGGGCTCCGCCTTACAGAAAAACAGACTATCATCAGCAAAAAAAAAGGTGAGATACCGAGGGACACGCACGCGTAATGCGCATCCCCATTATCTTCCCTTGACCCCCTGCGTGATTTAGAAGGCTAACGAGCGCTTCCGTGCACAGAATAAAAATGAAAGGGGACAGAGGATCTCCTTGTCTTAGACCTCTCTCTGGGACTATATTCCCTCTTGGCTGTCCATTCATGAGGACCTTATATTTTACCGAAGTTACACATCTCATTATCATAGTTATCCAAACTTCAGAAAAGCCCATCTTCCGCATGGTTGCCTCAATGAAGGACCATTCCATCCTATCATAGGCCTTACTCATATCTGTCTTGATAGCCATCCTCTTGTTTCTGCCACTTGGTTTTGTTCTTAGAGCATGGAACATCTCCTGAGCTATCATAATATTATCAGATATCTGTCGCCCAGCAACAAAGGCTGACTGGGTCTCTGAAATCCTATCCGGAAGAAACTTCTTTAATCTCTGGCATAAGAACTTAGAGATAATCTTATAGCTAACATTGCATAAGCTAATAGGGCGTAACTGACTCATCTGATTTGGCTTCTCCACTTTTGGAATGAGACATATATTGGTATCATTTAGGCCAGCTGGCACCATTCCCTCGAAAAGAAATTGATTAACCATAAGAGTTAGATCATCCTTAACAATATCCCAGAATTTCTGATAGAACAATGCCGTCATTCCATCTGGGCCTGGAGCATTCTCTGGATGCATCGCAAAAAGAGCTAGTTTAACCTCCCACTCAGTGACCGGGGCTGTTAAAGACTCATTTTCTGCTGAGGTAATTGTGGTAGAGACCTCAGAGAGTGCTTCCTCTATTGCCTCAGGATTTGAAGATTGAAATATGTGTCTAAAATAATTTGTAGCAATGGCTACCAACCCTTCCTCGTCCTCCACAACATTTCCATCTTCATCCAGTAGTTCGGTAATCCTATTCCTTGCTCTCCTTTGCTTTGTAAGGGCATGAAAAAATTTAGTATTTCTATCCCTCTCTCTCAACCAAAACACCCGACACTTCTGTTTCCAGAACATCTCCTCCGCCTTAAGAGCATCAGATAGTTCCTTAATAGCTGCCGCAATCTCCTCAGTAGTGGCATCATCATTAGAGGATAACCGATCAACCTTTTCCTTTAACTCCTCTACTGTTTTCTCTGAATTCAGATTATGCTGCCTTTTCCATTCACTTAATGCACGCCTGCAGCTCACAATGTGCTCCATTATACTTGCGCCTGGTGGAAGGTCCGGAGACTTCCATCCCTCAAGAATAATTTGCCTGAGCTCCTCGTTATCTAACCACCTCACGTCAAATTTGAAATTCCTTGCTCTCCTAGGTTTCTTCTTTAGGATATCAGCCAGGATCGGACGATGATCCGACCCCCAAAGTTTCAAATACTTCACTTTGGAATGAGGAAATTTCTCATGCCAGTCTTCATTCCCAACAGCCCTATCAAGTCGGCATCTAACTGGTGTTCTGCCTGCTCTATTACCAACCCAAGACAACATGTTCCCTGTAAAAGGAAACTCTAGCATACCACAATCACTTAACATTTGTCTAAAGGGCAGGAATGAACTATCAGGGCGTTGTCTGCCTCCTTCCTTCTCTGCATGACAAGTAATTTCATTAAAATCTCCTATCATGAACCAGGGTCCATCTCTTGTAGTTGAGAAGCGCGTAAGACGTGCAATTGGTATTCATTCACCAAATAAATACAGAACAAATAAAAATTAAAAAAAAAAATCAAGTACTACATTCAGATTTTTTTTTTTTTTTATCCTTTATATATTAAAAGAGAAGCATTGTAATTAATGCGTTCACATTATAACTGACACGTGTCGGTCTCACAATCATTTGGCAATAAATGCATTCACACACTAATTTTTTTACTTCATTATTTAATGTGTTTATACACTATTATTTTAATTAATTCATTTTTCCTACATTTTTAGCTTTTGTATTAATAAATTAAAACTTTCTACGTGAAACTAATGAATAATGTCTTTATTGTAAAAAAATTACAAAATCATTAAGATTCGCATCAACTAAAATGTTGCAATGAAAATGTTTGTAGAAATTGAAAGTTTCGTACCTTGCCGAAGTTGGTCATGGTTGGGGCTTCGGTACACAATAACAACAAATAAAGTAATTGATTATGAATTAAAGAAGCTGAGGTGAAAAACACCACACGTAAAGTCGGATCTTTAGTTTAGTCAAATATTAACATTTTTATAAAGTTTTCATATCAGACAAAGAATTAGAAACAAAATTAAATTGGTAGAAAAAAATCAGAAATCCAAAAAGCTTTAAAAAAAAATAAAAAATCACAAAATCGATTAAAAACAGAAATCAGGTACCAAGTGAAGATATCACTTTATAATCTATATTATTTTATTGTTTACGGTACAATTTGATTTTCTTCATATGAAAAATTGTTATTAATTTCTAGGTTTTTTTATTTTACTTAATTTTATTTAAGAATTTACTATCATGTGTTATTTTGAACAAAAATGTTTTCAATCTTAATTAATGGTATATTCATATATTTACCATCATATTTTTATACTTTACATATACATACATGTACACATTGACATGAGCGACTATCTAACTAAATATTCACCACAAGTGGGAATTTTAATTCTTATTGAAGTTGAATTTTTTTTTAATTTTTTCTTTCACTATCTCTCAAATTGTAGTGAAATGTTTTATGTTAAATTTTTTTCAAATATTATTTAGATTTTATTTGATTTTACTTGTCTTTAGAAATTATAATAGGAAACTATTAGTTCGAAATCAAAAATTTCTAAAATTTATATAAAACGAAACCAAACAAACAACAATAGTTTTCTGTTATCATCGGAAAAAAAAAACATCAAAAATTTAAACCAAACAAACCAAAATAAATATAGATTTAGAATGATACTTATATTTTAGGAGTTTAAAAAAAAAAACGTAAAATTGAACCAATATTCATGCTAACCAGACATAATATCATTTTATCTTAAAAGTAACAAAACTAATAATCTCATTCTGCGCAAGGTGCGGGTTATTACTTAGTCTGTAGATAAAAGGGAGAGGAAAGAGACGGATGAGAGGCTGTAGGTGACCAATGGCAGCATTTCTTTTCCTTTCTTCTTTTTATTTTCAGTTTATTATCTAAATAAATAACATTTCCTTTGTTTTTGAAAGTAAAAAAAAAAAACATTTCCTTTTTTTTAGTTACAAAAAAGTAAGAATCTATATTCAGTATTACTTAATAAAAATTTTCACTTGTTCTTTTAAAAAATATTTACATATACATGTATTTTTATTTAGTTATTTTTATTTTTAACAAAAGCAATATTTTTATCTTATGTTTGATTACTTCTTTAATATTTTCAGTTGATTCATATATCTACATCCATTATAAAAAAAACTCAAAAAAACTGAGGTATCCTTTTTATTATTTATTTCAATGAATCACAAAAAAAAATATGTTTTATATAACTTAGGGTTTATATTCAATAATACTTAGTAAAATTGTATCTATCTTCTACAAATATATTATGACACAACTAGGTTTTTTATCTTTTATTTGATTACAGTTTTAATATAACATTAATAAAAAATAGGTAATTATATTTGTAATAGTAGAATATTATGTATTATAACACATGCACACATTTTTATTAATTTTAATAATTTATTACAAATTTTCCTTGTTATATTATATACTACTTCCATTCAAACGAAAAAATCACAATATGTTTGAAATTAGTTATGTTGTAATAAATTATGAAGAACTAGGGTAAATTCGTTCTTCACGTGGGTTTCTGATCCATTATATTTTTCTTTAACCTTTTTTTTTGGTTAAATACTTTTTATTATATTATACATGAATCATTATTTGTAAGCTGTTTTTTTTTAAATGATCATTTTTTTCATTGAACCTGTTTGTTGTAAAAGACATCGTACAGTTAAATGAGGTTTAATACAATTATTGTGATTATTAATGAAATTGTGTTCTCTTTCTATATGTTGATATAGCTATTTTAACTTGCTTGTTTGATATCAATTATATAATGGGAATTCGGCCATTATATTATATTTTTGGCCAAAAAAACATTATATTTTTGTTGACTTTTTAATTTTATTAAGAAACTTTTGATTGACTGACCAATTTGACACACCGTTAGCAGAGTTAACGAATTTTTTTGACGGCATTCAGTTGACGTTAAATTTGGGCGTTATGATGAAACGACGTCGTTTTACGTATTTTTGTTTTTAAAAATAAGGTGTGAAAACGTGCTCTAAGGGATTCAAACTCATGCACTTAGGGATAATGGTAGGGGCTTTGCCACTGAGCTAATGGACTTTTCACTACATTGATGAACAGAGTTGTTTTTAACATTTTCTCATCTGAATGAAAATAAAAAGGCGTAGACACCTAAATTCGAACCAGAGTTAAGTGGGACAAATGACATGGTAATTTACCACTGGACTTTCAATGTATTCACTAACATATTTTGTTTTATTGAGTACTTATTGAATAAAACAGATCTCTAAAAAACTTAAAAATACCTTTAAATTACAAAAAAAAATTGAAAAAGTAAAGAAATTTTTATAAAATTAATTTTGAAATTAAAATTTAAAATAAAATTTCACTTTTATTAAAAAAAATCAAAAATCTTCCAAAATTTTCAATTAAATTGAAAATGCTTAAAATAATTATTGTACCCAATGCGATTTTAATTTTAAGCTGATAATTGTAACTTTAATTTGCTTGCATTTTCTTTGAATTTTTAAATTTTTTGGATTTGTTTTAAATTTTTCAATTTTTTTTTCATTTTTAGTAAAAAGAAAAATTATTTATAATTTAATTTAAAATTAAAATTTCTTGAAAATTTTGGAAGATTTTTGATTTTTTTAAAAAGAAAAAAATTGAATTTTTTTAATTTTAATTTCCAAATTAATTTAAAAAACAATCTTTATTTTTTCAATTTTTTGTAATTTAAAGGTATTTTTAAGATTTTTAGAGATTTTTTATATTCAATTAGTACTCAATAAAAAAATATGTTAGTGAATATAATTGAAGTAACACTAGCCCAATGGTAAAATACCATGTCATTTGACTTTGTCAATCCGGGTTCAAATTCAAGGGTCTACGTTTTTTTTATTTTTGAATCATGTAAAACAACATCGTTTCATCTTATTTGAAAACGACGTCGTTTCACTTAATGGCAAGATTTAACGGCAACTTAACACTGTCTAAGTGGATTAACGGTGCGTCAAATTGGCCAGTCAATAGAAAGTTTCTTAATAAAATTTAAAAGTCAACAAAAGTATAGTATTTTTTTGGCCAGGGTCGAGTACAGGTTTTTTTTGGCAATTCTAAGACGACGTCGTTTCATCTTATTTGAAAACGACGCCGTTTCACTTAATGGCAAGATTTAACGGCAACTTAACACTGTCTAAGTGGATTAACGGTGTGTCAAATTGGCCAATCAATAGAAAGTTTCTTAATAAAATTTAAAAGTCAACAAAAATATAATATTTTTTTGCCAGGGTCAAGTACAAGTTTATTTTGGCAATTCTTTTCGCCGAATTCCCATTATATAATTATGCTTTCTCAATATGTTGTCAAGCTCTTTTATATTTTGTCTTCGGTGGACTATGTAAAGACATATTTTTATTTTCAAATCATTATTAAAAGTATGGTTGAATTGTTTTAGTACATGATATTTAAACTTTTTCACATTCATTTGAATACAATAACTTTAGGTTCATGTTCACAATACTTACAAACTATTTATTTTTAATTCTTTCTCAACTATGTAACCTTAATTTGTATTATTTTTATGACAATTTTTACTACTTTTATATTATTGTCATTATAAATTACATATTTATTTGGCGAAATCCTGAATTTTGTTCTGTCTATGCATGCTTTCATACTCCCACAGTTCTTGTACATACGCAGAAAGTAAAAGAAAAATATCATTGGAGAATAAAATCTAGAGTTGATAAGAGTGGTCAAGAGACTTTTTGCCTTCACTTTTGTTGCTCGCCATGAAATAAGCTTATGAAGCTCTGAACTCAAGCTTTTTATCTGAAATCATCAATCTATACTGAAAAATTAAAGTTTCTTGCATGCCTAATCAAATAGGCCCACCAAAAGGGACGACAGAGATTATTCATGCATTGAAGAGAATCTGAGTAGACGATCAAACAAAAAAGTATTGAAAGATTACATATAAATTTTTTTTTGTTGAAATCTGAAATGGAAAAAAGAAAAACTGAATCTGATTTATAGAGATCTAAGTCAGAAGTTTATATATCCAGTTAAGATCATAGAAAATATCAATTTGTAACTGGAACCAAAACATCATACATGAAGAAAAACAATTCAATTCAGAGGATGAATCGTAAGGGAAAAAACAAACATTGCTCTCTCTCTCTCTCTCTCTCTCTCTCTCATGTGTAGAGAGAGAACGGATCTCTCCACTAATATTTTGCATGTTTATTATATAGTAATAATAAAAATAATTATTCTTGGGTTCACCCCTAAAGTGAATCTCTAGGTTCAACAACCAAGAATATTGTGTTATTCAATATCCAATATCTTTTAAAAAAAGAAAACAAAATATTTTCAACTTATATTATGTTTTAAAACGATAAGATAAATAAAAATTAAAAACAAATATTAGTAATTGTCAAAAAAAACATATTTAATATTTTTAACGTTGTGAGCAAAACACTATACCTTAAATCCTAATTCCTAATTCCTAATCCCTAAACCCTTGGGTAAACCATGAACCCTTGGAAAAATCTTAAACACTAAATAAAAACACTAAACACTAAACCTTAAACCTTAACCTCTAAACCCTTGGATATATTCTAAACCCTAAGGTTATGATTTATCCTATAGGTTTAGTGTCTTAGATTGATTGTTTAGTATTTAGCGTTTATGGTTTTGTTGACGGCGTTAAAAATATTTTAAATTTTCTGTTTTAGTAATTATTACTCTTTTTTATTTAATTTTTCCAAGGGTTTAGAGGTTAGTATTAAGTGTTTTAGTGTTTTTAATATTTATTGTTTAGTAATTTTTTATTTAGGGTGCAGGATAGGGTTTATGGTTTAGCGTTTTGATGATGGTGTTAAAAATATTTGATTTTTTGCAACTATTACTACTTTTTATTTATTTTTATCTTTGTAATTTCAAAAATATAATATAAGTTGACAATATTTTGTTTTCTTTTTTGAAAGATATCAAATATGAGATAACTCAATACTATTGGTTGGTAAACCTAGAATAAGTCTAATAAAAATATACTTAGTTGACCTTCAACAACACAAAAACTGCTCAGAATTATTAATGAACTTAAAGAAAAAAAAAAGAAATTTCTATTGTTATTAGTAATTGTGAGGATGATCTCCAATGATGAAGCTTTATCTTCTTATAGGTGGAGAATCGCCATAGAGAGATAAAGATCATTGGATGCGGGATTGTGGTTGTAGTGAGTCATAAGAGTTAAGAAGTCGTCAATGGCATTGAATTTAATGAAAATTGTAATGGCTCCAGGTGAAGAATCAATAATAAACATCATGAACAGACACAGTCGAAAAAATTACTTACGAAACCTCGACTCACATGCCCTTTCAGAACCTCCATTACTGGTAGACGGAACCAAATTTTGGAAAAGACAATGAACCCTAGAAATGATCACTCCATAAGACAATGAATGAAAACAATGGGTCAAAAAAAATTTGTTTCTCAGCCCAAAGCATATTATTCACAACCTATAAAATTTCAATTCTGTACACCCATAAAAAATCAAAAGCAAAATCTCATATATTCTTTAGAGAATGACACGTGGTGCGCTGAGAATTATCGAATTGATGATATGTCACCTTCAGAAGAGAGAAAACTCTTTTTAAAATATATAGACTAGTAGTTGGTCCACGGGATATGCTTTACTTGTCAGCTAAATCCTAAGTTTGTTGGCTTTTGGTTGTTCTATGTTAGGTGTACATTTCAAAGTAATGTGTATGATAATGATGGTTGCTTTATAAATGTTTTGCGATATGATTTGATTGTAAGTGGTCATCTTTAAGAGAAAATAGATGTGATATGAGTCATTTTGTATGATTCCGAAAATGATTTGTAGTGTACAAAACTACGGAATTTAATCTGCAAAATAGTTCAAATTGGAGAAGAATTGTTGTGCTAACATATTTTAAGAACGTAGAGGGGTTTTCAATATTAGATGTGCTTCATGCGGAGAGTTTTGTATTTGAATAACTTATGTTTTTATTTGGATTAATTATGTTTTATATGATACAATATTTTTATCATACTTTTGATGTTAGGATGTTTGAATTCACTCTCGATTACGATTAACTAATCTTCATAAATCAATTGTTGAGGTTATTTTAATGACGCTAGGTTATTATTATTCTGTCAGTGTAAATCTTTGTTTTGTTTTCTTTTGTATTAATTTCCTAGTTTGGACTGTTCAAATCTATAATTCGTATTATTGTATATGTATTGAATGTATGGTTATATATTTGTTTGAATTATACATGGGTATCATGGCCCCACAAAAGTGGTCTAGAGTAGTCACATATTGCCACGTGTTAGTCATATGTCCCTGGTGATGCCAAAATATTATTTCACTAGTAACCGAGAATTTGTGGTTATATTTCATGATGTAACATTTTAAGAAAATCACATTTATTTGAATAAGTAAACTTAATCTTTTGTTTATATCATGATATAAGTTTTTTGAAATGTCTCTATATTTTGGATTACTTTTTGAAATTTTGATTATGTGTTTTTGTGGTGTTTTTCTCTATTTTTTCGTTTTTAGGCTTGAGTTTAATATTCGAAAACTGTTAAATTCACTCTTTTGATAACCTTACTTTGATGAGGCGTGAAAACTAAATTATTGAGAGAATCTTTTAAATTTTTATTCTTATGAGTTTTGGGTATATATTTTTAAAGTTTTTAAATTTTGTTATATTATATATTTTTTAGTTATGTTATGATTTTCAGTAAATTTAATTATTATTTTTTATTTATTTTTACATAGATTTTAAAATTTTCTATCTTTAGTTATATGCTGTTTTTCGTCATGGTTTTTCATAAATTTTTAATTCTTCTAAGTTTGAATTTAGTGATCCAAAAAACTTCATTATATTAACTATTTTAAAATGAAAATATTACCGCTGTTTTCTTTTATTTGACGTTTTAAGATGTTTCACACAAATTAAGACATTCAGTAAAATACCTTTTACATCCTTCATTATTAATGACTTTCATGTCTCGTAAAGCACTAAGGGTAAAGTTAGTCAGTTTATCACATATTTTGCATTGTTATTATCAAAACGTCAAATATATCTGAACAAAAAAAAGAATGCCAAAACGTCATTTTTCATCATTTTTGTAAATTTTATATATTTATTTTTAAAATTTAACTATGGAGTATTAGATTTATATTATTTATCTTTTGACAAATTTTTATTTGTTGAAATTTTTTGCACCAGCTCAAGAAAGTATATTTCAAGATATGCTTAATCTTTACTAATCAATCATGCAAATACGTTTTGACTTTACATATAAAATTGACGATGTGAGTATCCTAACACTAATCAGCTCACCGCATTGCAGAATTCCGTTCAACCTGTTTACCTAGCTAGCGGCTTTTGTTTTCCCAACTCAATCTCTCTATGCCTCATAATCAGAACCATCTCTCCATCTCAAGCGTCCGTCGCTGGTTCTTTAGCCTAGCCTTATCCAATTTCTTTCTCTTTCTTGCTATGCTACTCATCCACCTCACTCTCTGCTTCTCCATCTCCAGCACCTCCCACTCGTGTCCAATTTTCCTCTCATCATCCACTCCTTCTTCTCACACACGCTCTTCACCGGATCATCCTACACACGATGCTTGCTCTCCATTTGCTTCACCTCCGCCGATACTCCTTCCCCTCTCATCCGCTTCTTGCTCGTCTCATCCATCTCGGCCGACTCCAAATCCTCCACCATTTCCCTCACTCTCCGAGGTTCTCACCATTTTTCCTTACTCTGCCACATAAAACAGTTATGCTGCTCAAGATGTTGTTGACTTGTAACCTGCCTCATTTGGTCGAGATAGCCGCGTCTTTGTTAATCCTTGACCTCTACATCACTGAAAAACGATTTATCACCAAGCCATCAAGATTTGATAAGCTTAAGAATACATCATTATTTTCCTTTAATGCCTAATCTATAGTATGCCACTGGAGAATCTTGAAAATAAATAATCTATTAGTGAGAGTTTATAAGCTTAAAATTTTGAACTTAAGTGAAACCTCTCTAAATTAATAATGTTGGAACTTTGAAATTTTATTAATTTATAGAGATATGAATTTACAAAAGTTTCCTTATTTAGATTTTTTTGCTATTTTTACACTTTTATTTATAAAATAAAAACAAATTAGTATATGTACATTATTTAAATTTTAGTATTTTTATGTAAATATAAAACCAAAAATATAATGTTAGATTGTACTTATATAAAATTATATATAGATAGATTATTAATTTATGATTTTAATGGGACTATATATTTATATGGCAATTTAAAAATATTATCTTATTATTTTATCGATTTGTGTCATATTTTACACCGGCCCAAATTGGGACCGGTGAAATTTTTTAACTTATAGAGATTATTAATTTATCGAGTATTAATTTAAAGAGCAAATATGTTCATATTTTTATCAGTCACAAGCATAATTACTTCCATAATTACAGTTACCTTTTTCATATTGACCACAACTGTTTCACAAACCACCACTTCTTCATCAACATTTTTTCTTATGTAACCACCACTATTTCATTGTAATCACCATCATTTCATACATAATCATATTCATCGCTCAACCAACATCACTGTATTTATTACCATTACGAAAAGCCAATAAATAGATCTGAAAATAAAAATTTGATTGTTAGAAGATCTTGAGTTATCTTCTTAAATTATGACGATCAAACCAGTAAACAAAGACTGAGATGAATCATGTGAGTATGCTAATAATTAATGATATGATGATCACCACCATCTCTTTGATATCTGTCACCACCTCTTCCGCCGTAACCACTACCACTCATTTGTACTATAAGTTCCCAGTTTAACTTTGTTATTTTGTTTGTTACTATACTATTTTAATAATGATTCATATTATGTAATATGTGCTTATTTTGATATTTATGTTAGGGTTTATATTTACTTTTTGGGTTTAGTCATTAGTATTATGGGTTTAGCTTATGAAAAGTTTGAGTTGACGTTGGCGTAAACATTACCCTAATCTCTGTAAACATAGACATTTCAAAATTTAAATAATATGTACTATGCTATTTCATTTTTCACTATTTTATTTTAATAATTCTCCATTCCATTTCTACAGATCTATTCCATTTAAACTTCTTTTCTAAACAGTATCTCTTTTTCGTACCTGCATCTCATCATCTACCATGGCATAGTCAACACCACTATGATAACAATTACTTATGCTACAAAAAAACTCACAACTACTTATATAACCACGAAAGCAGGTTCTTCCGTAATCATATGATCGTCATTTACAGATTGCGTTATCGTTGTTAAAGTTTTCTCTGTTTTTGTCACATTTGTGTTTTTTTGTGACCACTATATTTTTCCATATACCTTATCATAATTTATTTACCGAAGAATGAACAAATGCTATGAAAACTAGTTATGTCAAAATCAATACTATATACTTAATTTTACCTTCAAATTTGACTATTACAGAAATTAACCTTAATTTGTTTTATATATTAAACTTACAGTATTTATAATTTTACCACATTCAATCAAACATAATGATTCATTAAATTAGTTTGATTAGTTATATATTCATTTTTGTACATAATCATTTGATCTGCATTTTTTCTGTATAGTGTAGTTGATCTCATTTGTTCTACTTAATTTGTATTTCCATTTGATATGCATTTTTTTATCTGTCTTACTCATTTGAAGCCTATAATTAATTTAAAGATATTTTCATGCTTGTTTTTTGAAGCCTTTCGACCTCACATCAAGCCTAACAAATAGACGAGTCAGACGACCAAGCAGGCCCACTACGTCATCATGAGAACCAACGTCAGACGACAAGAATCATGCCAAAGTATCCATCCAATAAACATTGCATAAACGGGCGGCTGAATTAGAGTATACAAATTTATTTGTTGGAAAATGTAACTATTTCTGAATTAGATTCTAATATATATATATGATTTTTATGTTCACATTCTTTAGTGATTAGTATTATTTGGGATGATTGGTTGAACTGTAGCTGTAAAAATTTTACTGTAGAAATTAGTTTGTAGAGTTTTTTGATTTAGCTGTAAGAGATGTAGCTTTAAAATTATCTACAGCCAAAAAGATGTAGCTTTAGAAAAAAAAGATTTTACAGCAATTTTTTTAGTTTTTGGTTGTAGCTTTAAAAAGTAAGATAAAACATGATTGGTGATTTAAGTGCTGTAAATAAAAAATAAAGCTAAAGTCAGCACTTACAACCCAACCAATCACATCAGACATTTAAAAGATTATAGTTAAGGGAAAGAAAATGGTGGTTATTTATACTTGATAAATGACCAAAATCGATATCATGATTTTCATTTATTAATAATTTGTAATCGATTATCATAATTTGTTTGGATATACTTACATGATGAAAAGCGATATCATAATTTAAAAGATTGTACTTAAGGGAAAGAAAAGGGTGGTTATTTATACTTCAGAAATGAACAAAATCGATATCATAATTTTCATTATTTATAATTTGTAATCAATTATCATAATTTGTTTGGATATGCTTACATGATACAAAAAAAAAAAAATCCTTAACACACGAAATAAAATTATTAAAGAGAACTAATCATATATATTCATAAATTTTGTATTGATAAAACTCACTTAACACCCCAATCCTTAATTAAGCGCTACTAGCGCCCTACAGCTCCACTATACTAGTTATGTAGGCCAAATACAATTTTTATGCATTTGGATGAGTAATTATGCTATTAAACGAGTAACGAATGGCAATAACTACATCGAAGACATCATTTTCTTTTCTCAGGGTAGATATCTGTTGATTTTCGCCGTTCAATTACAAGTCCATCTCTTACCTTTTTGAGAACATTTGAAGCCCTATCTGGTTTTGGTGCTTTCAGGTAATTCAAAGCTGACTAGCGAGTGATAGCCATCTGAGTAAGTCTTAAGAAAATCTTCTAACAATTTCTTACAACGACTACTCTTATATATTTTTCTCTTTTATAATATTCTCTTCAGTTCTTTCCATGTTCGTTAGGTTTGCTATAGCGTTTATTGTACCTACCACGGTCAATTTAACGATATTTCTCACTTTCTGACTCTCGGAATTCTCTTACAGAATGCACTACGAAACCTATAGAAAACTTCAGTGTTTAGTGGGCCTTTTAATTAAATTAGAAATATACTCACATTTTTGTGAATCGGAGAATCTGCCACTTAATTTGTTTGAAGAATTATATGTATGGTCACTTATGATCCAATTTATAAGCAAACAAAAATTTATTTGTATGCATGTTCTATGTTTCCCTAGCAATATTTTCGAATCAGAGATTCTGACAGTCTGTTCGCCGTTGAACTATTGAAGAGGAGAAAGAATACAGCAGATTACATGAACTTAAAACAAAATTATCCCAACATGAGAGTGTCATACACACACATGCCTTTTTACAACAAAATTCTTCGGACATGAGAGTGTCACCGGTGCACTAAAAATTTTATATTTCATTAATTTATCCCACTAAAACGCCAGAAGAAATATTCAACACTTAAAACCTATGGGACTGTTTCAGCTAGACGCTATACGCTGTCACTATACGCTATACGATGGTGGACAAGTTTTTACGGGCAGAGGAATAAATAATAGTTTCACAAATGCTTATCAGAACCGAGAGAACTTGGTTCCCTTTCTTCACCGGAGATTTCAGCTCATTTTCCCCCTTGAATCCAGATTCGCAAAGTGACGGAACATCTTTTGCATCAGTAATACTACCCAAAACTTTTTTGTAGTTCCTTAACTTCGCATTCTCTAAAACTTTTGTTAACAAGTCAGTGCCCTCGGAATAATATTTGATGCAATTGTGCAATGGCTTCACAATTGCCTTACTCTTATACTTTCTGTCCTTCAGAACCTTTTCTACAGTTCCTTTCACGTGTGTCAGGTTGGACATGGCGTTTTTCAATGCTATTATGATCAAATCATCAACATTTTTCACTTTCTGACTCTCTGGATTTTCTTTGATAGATGCTACGCAGAAGTCGTATACAATTGAAATTTTTTTGCAAGAATCTTGAATAATAGAATCTGCTTCCTTGTTGGCCGTGATTCCATTCAAAAGGACAAAGAAACCAATGAGATAAATGAAGAACTTCATTTTATTACACATTTTTTCAAAAGCAAACATTAGGTAGAACATATTGAAGAGAGCAACTTGTGATCAAATTTATAAGCAAACAATACTCTTTGGACATGACTGTATTTATGTAGACATGTGCCTCTTTTAAATGGCTCATGACATGTGTACCACTCCGCTTACTTTTAGTGAAAATTATGGTTGACGGAAAGCATGAGCTAAAGAATAGCACAACAACCCACCTAAAAAATCTCGGATATCACCAAAACTGATTTTTACAGATGATTTGTAGTTTCTACGTTTGTAATTCTGTTGAATAACCAACATAAAAATAAAAATATTGCATGAATTTCGTAGAGAGATCGTAAAGCTTCACAAGCTTGGGGTTTTGTGACAGAAGAGGGCACAAAGACTAAGCAAAAAATTTTGTGATTTAAGGGAAAGTAAATGTCAATATAATTAATTTATGATCTTTTAACTCCAGCGAAATTAATTTGAAACATCACAAGTAGGATCTTCAACTTGAGCTTAATGTTGAGTATGAAAAGTCTAGTTACAAAACAAAAGTACAATAAAAAGAAACTTGTATTTAAATTATACATCATTAGTTCAATTGAAAAAAGATTTGACCATTTATGAATCTTACGATGAACTCGTTCTCGCAGTGGTGAAAAATACCATAATATATTCTAGGTTGCACTAGATCCAAGTGAGAGATCACTTAGTGAGTGTTTCAGAGTGTTGCTAAGACACATTGTTGTATTTGTGATAAAATTTGTATGGTCAAAAACTTTGTACCAAGTTATCAGTGAATGAAATAGTCGAAGTTTAAACCAAAAAAAAATTGACAATTACGTCAGAAGTATACAGTTTGAGTGATTGTTGAAACAAAACTAATATTATATATTTTGGTTGACTGTCCGAGGAATTACGGGTTTTGGCCATATCTCATAGTATATACACCCAAAAAAAATTATATTTGAGATTACTTTCGATAAAATTAAAAAAACAATAAATAGTTAAAATTCAAATGAAAAATCAAAAAAAAAAGGAAAAATTATGAAAATATCATTTTTAAGTAGCTTCTTGCCCGTTTTGGTTAAGGGAATGCATTGGGATTTCTACCACGTGTCTTATTATAATATTTTTTTTTATATTTAGGGCCGATTTAGCCATAGGGGCAAAGGGACAGGGGCCCAGGGATCCAAATACTTTTCCATAATTTATGTTACAACTGGACCCCAAATTTAAAAAACAATAAGGATGAAGGTCCAAATTTCTTTTAAAAAATCATAATTTATAAGTAATTTTTTTTTTAAATATATATATTTTCATAAGGGCCCAAAATATACTTGAGCCGGCCCTGCCTATATTAACCATATTTTGCATGACCATGATTAGAGCCGTGCCTACATGAGGAAAAAAAAAACTTTCTTTATGGTATATCTATACTAGTAAAAGATACATTTTAAGGTTCCATAGAATGTATATATCAGCATAAATATTTCTTCCAAAATAAGCCACATGAAATTTTTTAAAAAAAAAAAGATAATAAGTAAATATACAATTTAGAAAAAAATAAATAATAATTAATAATATCTGAAATAGAAATATTACATTAAATATCTATGGTAATATTATCATTTGATATAAAAAAGAAAAAAAAAATATGTATATATAACAATATAAAAAAAATAAAAAGTAAATATTTAATATAATAAATGGATATGTTATATTAAAATAAGTAATAAGAAAATATACAATATCAGAAATAGAAATAGAAATAGTAAAGTAATATTATCATTTAATATAATATTTTAATTGCATGCAATTACTTTATTAAAAATGTTAAATTTTATAGAGTGGTAAAATAAAATTATGTGTGAAAGGTTTTAAAAACTAATTTTCTCAACATCATCATACTTTGAACGACCGACGGCCATGGCAGAGTTCAGGCCAATTAGCCTTTGTAATGTATGCTATAAAATCATCTCGAAGATATTCGCGTCGAGATTAAAACGTATTCTTCTGGAACTGATTTTTGAGAAAATACTTTGGTGGCACAGGAGATGTTTCATGCCATATAATTAATGCATGTTGTAAAGGAAACTATATTGCAATAAAAAACCGATATGAGCAAGGTGTATGATAGAGTGAAATGGAGCTTCTTAGAGACTTTTTTACTTAAATTTGGTTTTGATCAGCAGTGGGTAAACAGGATAATGAAATGTATATCATCAGTGTCCTATCAAGTGCTTCTCAATGGTGAAGCAAGGGGAATATTGTGTCATCGCGCAGACTGCGTGAGGGTGATGCACTGCCACCTTTCTTGTTCGTTCTATGCACGGAAATTCTAATCTCATATATCAAGCATGCAAAGACGACAAAAACAATAACGGATATCAAAATAGCTAGAGAAAGCCCAGTAATGCCCCATCTCTTATTCGCGGACGACAGTTTGTTCTTTTGTAGAGCAAACCAACCTCAATGTGAGGAGTTTATGCAAATTATCGGCCTCTACAGGAAAGCCTCAGAACAACAACTGAATAAAAAAATCTTCAGTTATGTTCGATTCTAAAATCGTAACGTCCATTAAACAAGATCTGAAAAGATCACTTGTAGTCTCAAGAGAAGGGGGTATAGGAATGTATCTAGGGACACCGGCAAAAATCTGTGGATCGAGGAATCAGGTCTTCTCTTTTGTGCAAGAGAGAATGAACTGGAGGATTAATAACTGGTCAGGAAGATTATTATCCCGAGGAGGAAAAGAAGTCTAGATAAAATCAGTCACACAAGCAACTCCAACGTATGTCATTTCCTTCTACTTAATCCCTCAAGGAATCTGCAAAACAAAAAAACTATCTGCCGCAGTAGCGCGTTTCTGGTGGAGTACAACAGCTAATAATCGAGGGTTTCACTGGATTGCATGGGAGAAAAAAATGCGTTCCCTTGGAACAGGGCAGCCTAGGATTCCGTGACTTCAGAGATTTTAGTAGCTAAGCAACTTTGGCGTCTACTAGCTTACCCAAACTCTCTCCTAGCTGGGGTTTTAAAATGACGATATTAACGGCACTCAGAGCCGGTCCTTGGCCAAGCGGATGAAGCCCATGCTTCCGGCCGTTTCTAAATAAGTAAAATATCAGCCACAAAATTATCAAATATTCTCCTAGTCTTGGTTCATTAATGAGGAAAAAATATCAGGTGGACATTCCAAGTTCGAATCATGTGTACACCAGCCACAATTTTTTAGTTTTGCTTCTAGTCTCTATTATGCTAGGACCGCCTCTGCGTCACTCCAGCCCTCTACGTACCGGCAAAGCTTACAATCCATCATATGGATGGTCAAGCTTGATGGCGGCCAAACAGGTTCCAAATGATGGAATCCGACGTACAATAGGCACAGAAGCAGAGACGAATGTATGGACAGACGTTTGGATCCCCTCCTCACCAGCGAAACCAGCTCTTCGGTCTTGTTCTCGAAACCTTGATATCACCTTTATTCCTTGGCCAAGGAAGCCCGATCACGTGGGCAAGTCTCTTTCTGATGTAAACAATTTGGTTCATAGTAAGTTAGCTCATGGAGCTAGCTTAATCGAACCAGCATGATTTTATAGAAGTTCTATTTTGCTGCCAAAAAAAAAAATATATATATATATATATACTTTGAAACTAGAGATATGGAAAATGCATATTCACTTCTCCAGGCATAAAACCTTATAGAAAAAAAGAATTGTACCATTGTGATGAAAGTCAAGATATAACAGCCTCCTATCGACAAAATTAACATAGGACGAAAAAAGAAACAAGTCAAAGAAAACCTAGTTTCTTCAGAAGTAAAACGAAAACCTGTTGTAACTTGTATAACTTACATAAGTCTTTGTGAAAAGATGTTTGAAAATCTAAATAGAACAAAGAGGGTGAGAACCATTTGGGAGGACTGACGAACAATGGAAACAAGAATTGTTTTCCTTACTTTGTTTCCATACATATAAAACACACATTCATGTGTATAAATATTTCTCCTCTGCCCCTTTTTCTCTACCTTTTCTTCATTCTGCATGACTTTTATTAACCTCTCCCTCACTACTCTTCGATTCATCCTCAGTACTCTTCGATGATTCATCAAACGCCATCAACTGCAAAGAAAAAGAAACCATAAGCATTTGACTAAAGTTTTGATTGTCTTTGCATTATGCTAAAGTTTGCGTTTGAAACAGCTGAAATGTAAAAAAGGAAGAAAAAACGAACCGGTTTTATGTCACCGTTCCAAATGCAGTGAGAAGCCAAGAACCCAATGACGGCTGGGACAATGTATAACAAAGCAGGCTGAAACAGAGTCAAAACACAAACCAAAACCCATCAGATAAAATCCTCCAAAACATAGCAAATACTAGGTAGCAATAATGAGATGGCAACAATCAAGACACACACAAAAACTGACCTGTGCGGCTTGAAACCAGTTCATGACTACAATAGTGAGGACAACTCCAGCAACGTATCCCACAAACGCACTTGTGAAGTACTGTGGTTTGCTGCGTCTTGACACATCAAATCTCAGAGCGAGTGCAACAAAAATACCTAAAGAAAAACAAACACTAATGTCTCATATTCATATGATGTCCAAAAACATGATTCAAGAATACTGAGTCCAGCATGCATTTGTCTTAAGAGGACATACCCGGAATAACAATATCACCAAGTCCGAGCATAGAGTAGGGTCTTAGAGCATCGCCCGTAGGGAATAAAAGCTGAAAAGAAATTACAACAATTGATATTACTTTCAAAATTACTAAAAACAAATCGAGCTAATATTGTTTTATGTACTGTTTGAGACGTTTTTACTAACCTTTATCGGAGCATCAAAGGATTTGGCAACACTGACCATAACTGGGGTAAAGAAAACCCAGAAAATATCATAGAAAAACAGTCCTACCTGCAAGTCAAGTATAACAAAAAATGCCAAAAGATTGGGAGGGACATCTTCAAAATTTTGTCTTATGTTCTTCTATTATAATCATCCATCAGATATAGCTCAGATATTTCATTCTTACCAAAAGGATGGCACCAGTCTTGAATGATCCAAGAGAGAGCATCTCAATTCCCTGTATTGACCACATCTTTAATTACTAAAAAGACACACACAACAACAATAATGCCAATTCAAAGAAAGTTGTTGATAATGGAGCCACATCGTTAACTGTACTCTTATATTGTATTCCTCAGAATGGAAAGGAAAGTAACCTGAATGCAGAAGGAAAGTCCAAGGATATTGTTAGCAAGCCAATGCTTCTTCCATGCATACCATGCGCAGAAGAAGGTTCCAGGGATTCCCGCAATAACTTGGGACTTTGTGAACTCTACCTCCACCGCTGTTTTAAGAATAGAGGTATCAGGAACTTAGACAAAACGTAATTCTGCATAGCGCACGCAAACTTCAACCAAAACAATAACTGGATAGTGAAAAAAACACAGATTTACAAAGTGTACAAATTCCAAAAGAGCCTGGATGATCATAACACGCCAACTAAAATCACATCACATCGAAATAATAACGAGAGAAAAGACTAGCAAGCTTTAGCAACATACATTTGAAATAAGGAAAACGCCAGACGATAAGATTGTCATTCCATGGTTTAGGCAGAAACCTGCTGATGGCAGGTAACAATGTCGCCCTACAAAACACATGATAACTGCGTATCAGGAAAAGAGAAACTCATAGAGTTGACCACAGATATTCATAATTTAGACACAAACACATACGAAAGAGCGATGATCCCAAGAACAAAGAAGTAAGCTGTGAGCACAGCATTAACCAAGTCCTTGGAGAGAAACTTGAACAACAAGAAAAGTGAGAGAAGCATAGCACTCCCAACCAATGGGAAACGCATTGCATGCTCTTTCGACATCGTCTCCTACAATCATCCCAAACAAAACAATCTAGATCAAATCAGGAAAATGTTTTCACTAAAAAACTGATCAAAAACTGCATCTTCTGACCGTTGGAGGAGAATCCTTCACAGAACGAAAGCAACCAACGTAAACAGTGAGACATGCTGTAAGGATAACATTCAAGTTTGGGTTCACATTCACAACAAGTGGTGCCACTGTCAAACCTGAAACAAAACCAAACAAAAAACTCAACTTTTTAGCTTTGCATCAAAGTTTATAAACAATCAATCAAACCCACCAAATCTAAACCCTAGAGGAGCAATTCTACATCCTTAATCAAAACCAATTCAATGAAATTAAACCGAAAGCTACAAACTTTTCGTTCGAAATCGTCAAAGGAGACAATCAAATCACTGTAAATCGACTGAATTTAAAACCCACAAAGGGATCATCGAACAAGAAACGAGAACCTGCGAGAGCGAGATTGGCGATTCTCTCACAATTCTTCATGATTGAATCTTGTGTCTCTGTGAATTTGATGAATGTGTAGAGAGAGATCCAAGTGGGGTCAAGTGATAAAAATTCAACCAGATCTGTTAAAATACTAAAATAAAATTAAGAAAGGTGAAGAGAGAGAGAGAGTTTGGGGAAAGAATGTTATAAACGACGACTCTAAACGTTACTGGCTGTGACGTAATTACGTGACAGACGTATATCATTGGTAATACTAACGTGTTTATATGTTTATTACATCACCCGCGTATTGTTATTGGTCAGTTAGTGAATGTTCATTCGTCACAAATACAATGTGTATTTTCTTTTGTTTTCAAGTATGGAAAGTTAGTAAATGGTAACAGATATTTTTCTAGCTTCAACGGAAGACTGGAGGAAGACTATTATGTAAACATTAAACCAAATTGAACCGGGTACGAATCAGAGATCTAGTACTTGGCTTACGAAGGTTCAACCGTTGTTCTTTCTTGGACAAATCTCTCAGAAAACCCCTAAAATAGATTTTTTGACCAAAAGAGTACACCAAAAGGAAAATGATCTAAACAGATTTTATTAAAGAATCACAAAAACTCTTACACCCTTATTTATCGGTATATAATTATAAATAAATAAGAAAATGATTAATTATTTTGAAAATATGCCACAATGTGTATTTTTTTATGTTTTCAAGTATATGGATAGTATACAGTATATATTTTTCTTAACTTCTATAAAAGTAGCCCAGACTCTGTCTAAAACGTAGAACATAAAACATGGTCGGGATATTGGGCTGAGGCCATACAGTCCAGTTAGGTACTGGGGCACTGACCAAGCCTTCTAACTACTCACATTTTTTATGAACAGAACTACTTTCTGCAAGTCTTTAGAGTGTACATTTAGTACTAGGTGTTTTTTTTTTTTTTTTGGTTTTTAGTGATTTAAACCCCAAAATATTTTTAAATTGGAAGAAAAACCTTCAACAATAATTTTATGTTTTTAAACCCTCAACTAATATTCCGTTAGTGTACTGACCCCTCCGTTAGCGGTTCCATCCAAAGTGGATGGCAAACATTAATGAAACGTCTAGTTTCATTAAAAGATAAAAACGACATGTAATTACTCGAAAACATTTTTATCTAAACAACATGCAGTTTATAAACGACGTCGTTTAGTAAAAAAATAGAAAAATAGCTCACCTTAGCTCGAACCTGGGTTACTTGCATTCACAATAAGCCATTCGCCACTTAAACTAATTAAGAGTAGTTATTGTCATTTAAGTCTGTATGTATTTGATGCTTCTTGTCCGTTTGATTTCAAAACAGAATGCAGCTCCGGTTAACAAATAATCAAACCTTATCATCACCCAAGAGGACGAAAAGGCTGAACAAATAGATGGTCAGTATAGGGAGGAACAGAGGAAAAACTTGACGAATACAAATTAGAGTAAATTTTATAACAAGGAGAAGAGTTTGTTGATAATCTTCTCATCAGATTCTCTAAAATTTGAGTTGAAAAAAGGCTTCAGGAAACTTGTACAGGTCAAAAAAATTTATATTTCATAGAAATCGACGGCTTCTTCGTCTGCTACCATCGACCATCCAGCCATCGACGACAAACAACAAACCCTACCCAAAAAATAATTAAACTCTACCCAAAAAAAAATTAAACCCTACCATCACATCAGAGTCGACAAAGAAGCATCAAATACATACAGACTTAAATGACAACAATGATTCTTAATTAGTTCAAGTGGCGAGTGACTTATTAGCTCTGTTTGTTTCTTTAACGCTGCGTCAGCGTTGAAGACCAAAAAAATAACAAACAAAGTGAAGAAATTTAGTGGCCGCGTCTTTATAAAGTTGCCACCGGCCACTGTCGCAACTGATTTCGGCCACGTTTTCATTGACGCTGTAAATATTAGCGGCTGGACGCTGACTCTGCGTCTTAAATATTGTTATCTTTTAATTCTCTGATCTTACTTCTTGTTAACTCTCTGATCTAACTTCTTGTTAAATCATTTGTATTTTATTGCCGCCGGATGTTGAGGCTGCGTCTCAAAAACGAACAGGGCTTTGTGAATGCAAGTAACGTGAGCTCTTTTTCTATTTTTTATTAAACGACGTTGTTTACAAATTGCATGTTGTTCAGGTAAAAGTCGTGTTGTTTTTGAGTAACTACATGTCGCTTTTATCTTTTAATAAAATTGGACATTTCAAGTTAACGTTTGCCATCCATTTTGGACAGAACTGTTAATGGAGGGGTCAATACACTAACGAAATATTAGTTGAGAGTTTAAAAACATAAAATTATAGTTTGGGGTTTTTCTTCCTATTTAAAATTAGTTTGGGGTTTAAATCACTAAAAACCCTTTTTTAGTTTACTACTAGGTGTTCGATAATTTAATTTATAAAGAATATATATGTAACTAATTTGAATAAAGTTAAGTAAATATAACAAAAAAAATGGTTTCTCGAAGAAGGCTAAAGAAACATGTTACTTAATAAACATTTTACGCAAAATATTTTTTTGGTAAAATAAAATATGATTTCACCTCTTTACGAAAATCCAAACATTATAAATAGTTTTTTATAAGGTTAATTGAATTTAGGTGGCGGTTGTTACAGTCACAACCCTTTTACCATTAGGTTAGATCGACTTAGTTTAAACATGAAGTCGTATAAAACTTGAAAATTAGTATGTCACATAAAACTGATAAAAGTGTGTTGTCCTTAAAACTCTTATTCGAGATTTAAATGTTCAATACTTTCACTGTTGGGTACTAAAATAAGATTCATTCAAAATCACTAATAAATAGGTTGCACAAAAGAAAGATCACTAAATTACTAATAAACCAAATGATAATTGGGAAATTGGACTGTATAGCTACAAAATAAAAAATAATTAAGTGTCTAACCAAAAAAAAGTACCTCCATTATTTTTATAATATATATTATATTACTCCTAGTCTCCGGTTAACGAAATAAAAAAAAATATATCTTCTTCTTCTTTTACCAACTACCACCATTTTTCTTCTGATCTCCACCACTTTACTTCCATCACCATTACATTGCGATCAACACCAATTTCATAGCCAGTATAACCACTTCTATATCTATAATCTCTGCTTCTGAAATCTACAGACCACGATGGTGTTATGGTTGAGACGTCTTCGTTGTCATGTAAAGTCTCAGTTGTACTATGTTATTTGGATAATGTATACTATACTATTTCGTTTGTTTCTTTTCTATTGTAATAATGATTCATATTATGTACTGTGTGCATATTTTGATATTTGGTTAGGGTTTATAGTTATTTTTAGTTTTTAGTGATTAGTGTTTTGAGTTTAGTTTATGAAAGATTTGGATTGATTTTGGGGTAAACATTTTTTCTTTCTCTGCAATCCTATACATTTCAAAATTTGAACATTAATATGTACTAAACTATTTCGTTTATTACTATTTTATATTGATAATGTTTTATATTATGTACTATGGACATATTTGATATTTGGGTTAGGGTTTATATTTGCTTTTAGGGTTTAATGATTAGCGTTTTGGGTTTATATTTCTTTTTTGGGTTTAGTAATTAGTGTTTTGGGTTTATACTTATTTTTAAGGTTTAGTGATTAGTGTTTTGAGTTTATATTTCTTTTTAGGATTTAGTGATTAATGTTTTGAGTTTATATTTATTTTTAGGGTTTAGTGACTAGTGTTTTGAGATTAGTTTATAGAAAGTTTGGATTGACTTTGGGATAAGCAAAGCCTCATTCCTTGCAATTATATACATTTCAAATTTGAACATTAATATGTACTATGCTATTTCGTTTATTACTATTCTATTTTGATAATGTTTTATATTATGTACTATGTGCAAATTTGATATTTGGATTAAGATTTATATTTTTTTATGGTTTAGTGATTAATATTTTGGATTTAGTTTATGGAAGACTTGGGTTGATGTTGGGGTAAATATTACCTCCCCTATTATTAAATGATTTTATAATTTTATTAATATGAACTATACCATTTAGAATATACTATTCTATTTACACTGTTTATCTTCTTCAACAATCTTATTTTTTTCTCCGATCATTGCAATCAAAGCATAACCAATATTATAGTTGTAGTAATCTTTGTTTGAAAGATGATTGTTATTTTTTATCGACGTCCTCTGTTTCATCCGTAATTATTCTTTCCATAGTCACCAACTTCATAATCACCGTCAGTGAGATAACTAATATCATTGTTCTGATAATTACTACCGCCACAATATTCACCGCAAGTATTGATCATAATTTTTTTCCTATTACTGGCAACCGGCTTAAAAGAATGACCAAACCGGGAAAATATTGCACAAATGCTATGAGATCTAATAATGTTAAAATCAATGCTATATTCTTAATTTGTTGGTTGGTGAAATATAGCTAGTTGGCAAATAAACCCAGGATAATTTATTAGATGATAGTTTATTTGGTTGACCAATTTGTTACAGGGTGGTTAGGTACACAACTGACAAATGCTTTAATAATCGCCGAGACTATGTTCATCTAGTCAGTAACGATATAGCACACTTTTTCTACTTTGATTCTTGCTGAATTTTACAAATTCAAACAAAATAATTCGAAATGCAATTTGATAACTACATATAGTAAATCTGCTAGATTTACTGTCGATAGTGGGCTTCTCGGACGGCCACGGGACCTACATTGTAGAATTTGATTAGTTTATAGAATTTGATTAGTTTATAATTGAACTAGGACCGGTCCGCCCTACGGACGGGATTATAATTTAAAAATAATTTAAATAGTTATAATAATTTTTTTTGTTTAATATTTCTTGTTGTTGTTGTCCAAAAAAAGTTTAATATTTGTTTTTATTTAAATTTTTTTTGTTCTATATTAATATAAATCATTATTTTATTGATTGTTATTTTTTATTCAGATTCGTTCTCATTACAATTAACTAAGTTTCTCCTTACGATTAATAAGATTGTTTATTTGAAGTTTTATCCTATTTTTGTTTTGATGGTGTACATTTTTGGATTTATTTGTTTAATTTGAAGTTATCTAGTTTTATTCATTCTCTTACATTATTTTATATCGTGTGTCTCTTATTCGACTATATAACTATATATTTTATTTTTACACAGTTGTGAATCTATGTTTATAGTTTTTTAGATTCCTTGACATAAATTTTGAAATACATTCTACATTTATTTATTTAGAATAACTTAACATATCTTTGTTATATAAAAATAATTATTCATTTATTTATATATATATATATATATTTTTAATTTCTGTATTTTATTATATTTTTCGTAACAAATATTTTTATTTTTATTATCTATTAAATTTTATTTTTGTCTTATTTTCGTAATTTTTTTAGTCTCTTATGTATTACTATCTCTTAAAATAGTTATTAATTAATTTCAAATATGAAACCAATGTCTTAAAATTTCATAGTTGTTTACATATTATAAGTCAAATGGGTAGTTGTTTCCTAAACAAAATAGAGGAATTAAATTTTTACAATCTACCAGAATTCAAAATAAAATAATTATATATTATCATAAAAAATCTTAGTAGATAAATTAAGATATAATAAAGATAGTGATCTAAATTGACAGAGAATTAATTGGATGAAATTTAATTAGACATAGTAAATGATATTGTGAGTTTTAGTAATAGGACATGTGTCGTTCTCTGATACATTGACTTTTTGACAAAGAGACGTATTATTAGAGTTACGACAACGAAAGGAAACAATTTTTCAAGCTAAACCCAATATTCAAAAACAAAAGGGTGATCGTATATGGGAACCAGGGGGATTTATAGTCAACCCATATCGACAGTTGCTTCAGGCTGAAGGTGTTTTACATGGTCAGGTACTGTTTTCTGAGTCAGAAGAACTGAAGAATGATAAATTGCAATCATGTATTGGTATGAACTTATGTGATTTCCGAATTAGTCATGGATTTGATATCTTGTTTGCTCATCAAATGCATCGTGTCAAGGAGATATATGTATTGCCTGAGAAAGTAAGCCAAGCTTGTCAAACTCAAAAGGCTCATCTTGTATGGGAGCCAGGTGGGTCTGTAGGCAAGCAAGCACCGTGGAACTGCTTAGATAAGTACATCAAACATGGGAAAATGCTAAAGTTAAACTCAAAACCTCATGAGACTTGTTTACATAACACTTTAGAGGTGTTCATTCAATCAGCAGAAACTCAGCCTTGGATGGTGAATGACAATATGAGCTTCAAGGTAGTTTTTGATCTTGATATTGAAATATATATGGATTAGGTTAGCAGTCTATGGTTGTGAGTATCAGAAGCTTATGTTACTGCTTGTTAAAGAGTCAAATCATGTATGGGAGCGTGGAGGACCAACAGCAACATGTACTGTTACGATCATAATGGTTCCGTCCGTTATTAACTTTGATGCTTTGGTTTCACAAGAAGAGGAGAAATTAGGTGTTCTGAATATATGTGAAGTCGCTGAAATTTTGGAGAAATCATCACGAGTAATACATAAGAGTAAAAGTGAAAAAGCTATAACAGTTTCGAGTGTAGGTATTGGGATAGCTGAAGGTGACGAAGTCTTAGTAGAGAAGTTTGCCTCAATAGACACATACAACAAAGCGTGTTTACTACTAGAGCTGATTTATATGGAGACTTGCAAGACTCAAGAGATAGACAATTGTTCTTCACGTGAGACTAACAATATTGTTTCACATGTGTGGCATTTCTGGAAGAACAAGACTGTGAATGTTACTGATTCACACTTGCTGGTGTTTGAGCATAAATGGTTGCTTCATCTCTTACATATCAAGGAATGTAGAACCTTTTCTCTGTTAGCTATGAAGTATTTATTTCAAGAAGAAGAAAAGTTTCATTATTCTAGAGCGATGGAACTTGATTCGTCAACTTGTGCTAGTAGACAAGCCAGAAGCTATGTGACGTTGTTAATGAATGCTAATGTAAGTGTTTGGAGTGAATGGAACATTCTGGTTTCTGAGAAAAAAATGACAGATATCTTCACTGCAGTTTGTTATGGCTCACATTATGGCTCTTACTCTAATATTTTGGTATCAGCTGCTACATTCCATGATGATCTCCATGTGAGACTCAAATTAGAGATGTCTCTGGATCCTTTGAAAAAGAAATCTACTCGAAAGGTGAACACCACCGACGGCTTTTGTTACTTCACCACTGAAGCTTGGAACTTTGTACTCAAGGATAGTTTCCAAAAGCTTTTTAGCTTTAAGATAGAGAAAGATGGTCACTGGAGGTGGCCTGCGAATAATTTGACAATTTGTGGGAGAGTTGGTGCTTTTCCTTTTCTCTATCTAGCCAAGGTCACCAAAGCTGTGAGGAAAAGAGTTGCAGACAGACATTGTGATGGTTTTGAATTCAATTGTGTGCAGCCACATCCTGTCCAGTCCCCTTTACATTCAGTAAAAAGATCATCTGATGTTGTTAAGGCACATAGACCAGTCCTTTTCATGAAGATATTTACTTGCTACTATGACGTTTTCTGCAAAGCTCTTGTTCAATGGATTGAGCATCCGTCAGACCAAGCTACATGGAACTTCCACATATTTTTTGTCGAGTGGATGAAGCATGAAACTTTCAAGAGCTGTGAAGAAGTAGATTGGTGGCTAGAGAAGAACCTGATTTCCATCTTCTCCTGCATTACAAGCTATCCAGGTATTCATCTTTGGGGACAAAGATGGTCTGAAGAAGGGAGTATTGTGACAGGATAAACTGGTTATCCTTTTGGTTTAATTATTTAATAATCGGTTTAGCTTTATTGTTTAGTAAACACTTATATGTACACCTTTCCCATTTACGTAATCAATAAATCAAATAATTAACCTAATCTCTAATCTCCTTTTCTCTATCGTCATCATTCATCCATAACATCATCAACCATCATCACCACATAATCTTACATTTCAAGATGACTCTTCTACCTTCGTAGTCATCTTCTAGGTTCTGATTCTCTGATCTCCGGGTTCTCGGTGAACCTCTGGATTGGGTTTATCTATCTACACTAGGTTTCCTGTCTCAAAACCCTAGAAGAACGGAGAGAGAGGAGAGAAAGGAAAGAACAAAGGAAAGAGATGATGGAGGCCCATCCCAAACCTAATGATATTTTTTTTTCAGATTGCGACGTGTATGCTTCCATTAATTAGTGATGCGAGAGGAGACAAACGAATAGAATCCTCATCATGATTTCAGTCATCCATTCATGGTGTGAGAAAACGCAGAAGAAGCTTTTTAGGGATTGGACATCGAAGAAAAACATGAACTCTAGACTGCGTTGTGGAAGAGATGAAGACCAAAAAGGCTTGTAGTTTTTGGGCTTTCTTTCTTATCATTAACAGAAGCCCACAAATTCTATGTTAAATGAAACACCGAGTTTTAGTGTAGAGTACAGCTGTCACACGTAGGTGTCTTGAATTGTTGATGTGGCTCTCTCAAAAGAGAGACATAACTATACTTTATATATATAGATATATAGATAGATAGATTACTCGTCTTTCTCTTTTTCATTTTCCATATTATTTTCGTTTCACTTTTCGATTTCGAATTTATTAGATGGAAAGTGAGTCTGAAATTTTTGTAACTAGGGTTCCTTTATACCATTCCTTTTTGCTTAAGCTTGGTCCAAAAAAAAAAGAATAACATTTCCAACATTTTTTTCTTGAAGAAAAACATTTCAAACATTTTAATAGTAAGGCAATAATATTAAGGAAGGCGAAATTTGTATGAAATAAACAAACAAAAAAATCTACCAGGAACTCAAAAGTTCATAGTACATTACTTGTGGAGGGATCACCTCTTTTCACATGTATAAGTATCTTTATTTTTATTTTTCAACAGTTAGTAAGTGAATTTCAACATAATACTCAAAAGACAAAAACATCCAACCTAGATGAACGGCCTTCTTTGTGTGTAGATAAACCTTGATAACACTTTCTTAAAGCACGATATAAAATAATAGAAAAAAATTGAGACATGAGACTTTTATGATTTCAAGCTTTTGCACGACATACTTTCGCTTTACCCATGTTATACTATTCCTTGCGGCGTTTCCCCTTGCCTTCTCTCTGTGCCAGTGAGTGTCGGCTACTCTTTACGTTAGTGTAATGTAATTATTATTAGTTAGGCCATGACGAGAAGAAATAATGTTTAGTCATTGATTATGTTACTTTGTTTCTTTAACTTGACCCCTCCGGTTTCCACGAGAAGTAAACACGAAGTGATAGTCATGTGCTTAATCATGATTAGCAAATTACAATTATTGAACCTGATTCAAGCTACCTACAAACACTCGAGGGACTAGTTGCCTAACACAAATTGTCGGTAGCTTGAAGTTATGTCTAAATCTGATCATCTGCTACCTAATTTGTACTGTTATCAACTAAACCCATCATTACGATTCTATAGTCCAGCAGTAAACCAAATGTGTAAACTTAAAAATGTATGTGAAACTTATATACTTGCATGTAAATATAAACGTAGTTTACTTTCAAGAAAAGAAAAAAAAGAGACATATGGCCCTTTATCCAAAAAAAAGGAGACATGTTAAGTTTTTTCTATGTCCATATCAAAACAAGTTAACTTTTGAAACTCCGATCTACATGATATTCAAAGGGGTTTTTGGAATGAACTATAGTTTTATATATTTTACTGTAAAATTAAACCTGTAAATTTTTTGTTGTGTCTGTAAATAATTTAGTTGTAAGATTTTGGCTATAAATTTAAAAAGATTCATAATTTACATATAAATTTTCTAAAGCAAAAATAAATGCTCTAGGTTTAGTGTTTTCCACAGCTAAGAATAAACTAAAAGAAGCAAATATCTGTCATTTTTAAAAAAAATTACAAAGCATGATTGGAAACATTTTATGGTCTATAAATAATTTGGCCTATAGAATGAAGGGAAGTACTATTATGAATAAGATGTAATCTAAAATAACAAATAACCCTAGAATGAAGTACTATTATGAATAAAAATTTAAAGGACCAACATAATTATTATCTTAACAGGTTTTACTGGTTGAAATGCTACGGTTGCATAAGTTTATGGATAAGTGTGGCTGCGGTTTTTGACATTATTAAACGATTTATATAACTGGTACAACGATTAGATATTGGTGCATTTGTGAAATATTTATGACTGTTTGATTACTATATACTGGCGTGGTTTAATAATAAATTACTAAATATTAACATATTATAAAAATAAAATATCCAAATATATTATTATGATAAAATATACTCCAAATATATATCCAAATATTTTTTTTAAAATATACCTGCCTGGAGTAATAGTTACTAATATAGCTAATGACAATATTACGTTTACTAATTTATTTTAAATTTAGATGAAAGTTATAATTTTAATAAAATTCATTTTGAAAATTTATATTAGAACTTTTAAAAGGATATTTTGTTTTGTATATATATGTATGTATCATAGTGAATATATTTGGTTATAAGTTTTATATAATAAATTATGATATTGTTAGTGATTTAAAATAATATATATATAATTTATAATATTTAAATTTTAAATTTTATTTATCTAAACGCAACAGTTCACAACCACAACCACAAACGCTAACGAAATCAGCTTATAATTTTAAGAAGTTTGGAATGATTTTTTTTTTCAAATTATAACAATTTTGTAATTGTTGCAAAACGCCAATAATCGATACCAACTACAAAAAATGCATTGGATAGTTGAGGAGAAACTAGTTAGACTTTCAGCATCATATTTATTGGACGTACATCACAATTTTGAATGCTTAGAGTATCTCCAAAAGACACTTTATAACTTCAAATATGAAGTTTTTGATTCTCTAAAAAGAAACTCTAAACTTCAAATTTGAAGTTTCATATTTTTATTTCCATTTTTGTCCTTACAATTACATTTTCTATTTATAACTCTTAAATATTTTGTTGTTTATCATTTTAATCTTTAAAAACAAATTATCTCATAAATATTTCAAACTTTTTTAAGAAATTTAAAATTTACAAATATTTTTTTCTAAAGACATCAAAATAAGATTTCAAATATTCTAAAACTAGAACTAGACAACAACAATATTATATCTGTATTTTGTTCATAGTTTAATATTTAATTATATTTTTTATTTATAATTTTATATTTTAGTGTAATATTTGATCAATTAATATTGTTATAATATTTTTTATATGTACTAGTTATTTATAAAAATTATATGAATTTGAATTAGTTATGATAAATATAAGGATCATAGCATAAAATACAAATAGTTTTGAAGTTGAGTTTGAAGTTTTTTCTTTTGGAGTACAACATCTTTAAACTTTAAATATAGAATTTTGAAAATTCTAAAATAGAATATTTTTTTGGAGATAATATTATATTAATCAATATAAACCCTAAAATAACACTGTTTTCAGTGCTACTTCACTCGGCCATTTCGGTTATTGAAGACTAATGATCCTACAAAAAGTGCGTTGTTTTGTTATTCGAGACTGGTATTAGTTTTCGTATCTCTGCATTTCACTATGTTTTTTTCCCCGTATTTTGGTGTTGTTCAGTTGTTTTTATTTGTCTACTACTATTTGTCACTGTAATTTCTGTTAAAAAGTTAAATAATACTCTCTCTGCTTTTATTTAAATGACGTTTTGGAGCAATTTTTTTCCAGATATATTTGACGTTTTACAGAACCCAAAGCAAATCATAGTGACAAAAGACCATATTTACCCTATATTTTATCTATTCCTATATGCTTTACTATACAAATTGTTCAATTAATGAAGGATAGAAATGATATTGTACTAGCTGCATTAATTTGTGTGAAGATTGCTATAACGTCAAATAAAAATAAAAGAAAACGGAGGGAGTATAAATTTTAATATTCACACAAAAAAAAAACACTATCCTAAATTTAAATTAGGCTGAATACAAAAGTAATAGCAGTTCCGTTAATACACGAATTTTGCGCCATACAACCACAGTAAGGAATCATCAGTGGACGTGCAGCATGCGTTCAATCTTGGCCGTTGAAAGCTAATTATAAATAAACGGTGTTGATGATATCTAATAAAGTTATAGACAAACACCTTAAAAGAAGGAAAATATATCATCCTAAGGCAGTTTTAAGTTTTTATTATCACAATAGGGCAGTTGTTGCTACTAGGGTAGTTTTATTTAACTAAATCCATTTTCTTGTTACAAACCAACTAAATTAACCTACAGTTAAGTATCCACTACTTTAACTAAATTTAATATATATTTTTAGTTTATTTAACATAAGCTCTTAACAACAAAAAGTACAAAGTGGATCCATATCTCGTTCTTCTTCATCTTCTTCATCTTTTTTTTTTTGTAAAATAAAATCTATTTCTTCAGATTTTGTTTCAACCATTGTGTTATTATCTCCTCCTCTTCGTGCTCAGCTCCTCCATCCAAGATGTTGTCGATGTGAGCTCTCGTCCACCGGTGGTCATTACTCTTCGTCGCGTCTCGTCGCGTGGCTCAAGCCCATGACCTCTCCATCTCCAAATGATGTTCTCAGTCGCCATGTCTCTGCTCAGCTGACTCTTCGTTTTGTCAACGAGATCTGGCGAGAAATGAAATTTGTAATTGAACCAAAATTGGAATCTATCACATCTAGGCAAAAGACATTAAAACAAATGGAGAGTGTAAAGAATCAGAAAAATAGGTTAGAGATGCAGCAATTAGGGTTTATGGCCGACAATGTCCAAGGAAGAAGACAAGGTTATTTTCGTAATTTTGCATTATTAATAAAAAAACAAAAAAATTAAGGTTTGTACACGCAACTTATTTGTTTTGTACACATGTACACTCTTGTTTGTGTACACCCTAACGAAGTTTTCCAAGAACATCAAACCTTAAACAAACAAAATCAAACAATGAGGTTTGTAATTAGATCATTACGCAACCAAACTAAATATATCACTGGTATCTAAGTTATTAGTGTATCTTAGTAAATATGTCTTCGTATCCCCCATATTTTTATGGTTTACTGAAATATGTACACAATGAATTTATCATTGTACTTTCTTACACTCAAGAACTAAGGTATCGACAAGCACATTGATAATGTGCATCATAATGTCCACTAAAATAGATAATTTATTCATGTGGACAATACAAAATGTGTACATGAAATAAGGTCTCCACATGGATACTCGTATTTGTCTTTACATTTGTAACTATAAACAATTTTTGTCAATAACGTACACATGGACATTTCGAAACATTGTGATATCTTACTCTTTTATTTTATTTTATATCATATGTGAAGATGTACACATATACAATGAAATATATGTGTATACAGTGATTATATTTGATGTGGATAGCACATTATGTGTACACATGTGGATAGCACATTATGTGTACACATTGTTAATACTCTAAGTTCAACCAGGTTCAATCATGTATATGTACATATTTATTGGTAAACTGATACTACTCTAAGTTGCTACATGTATCATGTATATGTATATGCAAAGAGGTACACATGTTCGGTTTGTACACATGTAATCTTGTACACATGTACATATATAATCATGTTGTTTAATTAACATAAACTACGCTCCATGTCTATACCTACAAAGACAAATTTATTTCTTTAATATGTACATGTGTACACTAAAATTATGTACACATCTTCGTGGTCATCCAATGTACTCGTGTACACAGACATGTGTACACTAACATAATGTACACATCCACGTGATCATCCAATTATTTTTAATGAGTGGCATTTTTGTAATTTTAACTTCATCTTCCCCAAAATCAATTAGGGTTTTCTGCAAATTCTCTCTATGGCCGCCAGTCATTATTCTCACATGAATCATCAGTTTTCTTCATATTTGTTGTTTATTATACCTTTAAACCTATAAAATATCATATAAGACACTATTCTAAGTTCAAAATTACTCTGTTTCTACAACAAAAACGTAAATTTTGCTTATTTTTTCTACTACTATCACAACGTGAGGCAGATGAGTTGAAGAGCACGGTGTGGAGGAAGAAGCTTGGTCGTGTTGATTCATGGCGAAGAAACAGAGGAACCGTAATCGTGTTCTTCATTTTGTTTTCCAGATTTTTTCTTGGGATTTTTCAAGATTGTTCATTTTGTTCCTCATCATCTTATTCAGATTACGATCTATGAGTTTTCTCGTTTTGTAACTTTTAAAATTGTTCCTGTGATAGAGAACGAGAAAAAATGAGATTAATTATAGGATCCATTTAGTTACTCTTTAGTTGCTTGTAGTTATAAAAAACTATCTTAGGAGCAATAACTGCTCTATTTTGTAATAAAAAACTTGAAACTGCCCTATGATGAAAATAACTCTAAAAGAAGAGGAATAGCAAAAGGCTGCCTTTGGAAATCTTGAATGTAGTTGAGCGGTTAGTGGTCGTTAGAGTGATAACATAATTTAAACACTTTTATTTTAGTAATTAGTTACTTTACCATATTTATTTCGAAAAAAACATATGAATCTTTGGTTGTGGTATAAGTGGCGTATAACAGCTTCACAGTCAAAGCTTTGTTGGACCAACAGTAAAAAAACACAAATGTCAGAGAAAAACATGGGTTGTATGTTATTATTGTAAAATATTTTATGAAGGAAAGATAAAATACTTAAGAACTCTTTTTTTTTTTTAATCAAAGACTGCAAATACTGCAAAAAGACTTAAGCAAACGAATTTTAGCAGCTTTTTGAGGAAGCCGAATTCTTTTCATTTTTATTGATGGGTGAAGAATGAAACTAAATTTTCGCTGTAAAATTGTTTTGACCACATCGGTAACTGTGATCATGGTTCTTAACTTCATATAATATAAACATGATTTTCCCCAAAATATCACGGTGTTAATGACTAGGCTCCAGACAACAAATCATAGTAGGCATCGTTAATCGTAACGCAGCCTTGGAAAAGATACGATTGTTAATATTTTAAAACGATGTGCATGCTTTTATGCAATAGGTGTCAATTATTCTCGAATTTGACGACCCAACCGTGCTGCTTTTCGAATCTACGAATGCTAATTTGATAATATGCTGCAAAATGATACTAGCAGTTTATTTACATTGTAAAAAGAATGATAGTACTAACAATTATTCGAGTCTAAAGCTTTTATGTTCCTTTATAAGTATATAAGTTTTTGATTTGTCATAAAATTGTATTACCTTATCTTTATGTAGGCTAATTGTTGAGATCCAATTTATAAATATAAAAAATGTATTTTTTACAATTTCAATGTATAATTTAATGAAAAATTGTAGATTCCAAAAAATAAATTTATTTCTTATAATTCTATTGATTAAAAAATATATGGAATTGTTATATAATAAATGATGCATTGGTAATCATAATTTTATGTTTTTTCTCAATATGTGTAAAAAAACTAAAATATTTAAATTTTTGAAATAGAGGGAATATATTCAATATTGAAAGTTTACATGATAATTTATGGGTATAATAACTGGACAATGCTTAGAATAAAAACAAATTAAGAGCTATTTCAATAAATTAAACCAAAATGAGTAAAAATTTGTCGTCCTGGATTATTTTTCAAGTGGAAAAAAACAAACTACAGATGCATTCAACAAAGATGAAGAAAAATAAGAGTTTTTGGTTTGACCAAAAAAAGAGTTTTTAATACCGAATCTTTTTCTATTGGCTTGAAGTATAATTAAGGGATTCAAAAGTTTCAGAAAACAAAAAACTAACGGATTCAAATTATAAAACCATTCTCCCATTTTATTTGTTACCTCTAATTTAGAGGTTCTAAAGATGCATTCCACACTCACAAATTAGTAAACAACTAAACATATGCAACTTTTTTTTTTTGGTTAAGCGAAAACTATATGTGTGTTTCTTGACAGATTATTGTTTTCACCTAATATCTCTTGTTAAAGAGGGAGAGAAAAAAAGTAGAGATGGCCCATAAAGATACCAAAGGAAGAAAGGCGCAGAAGAAGAGCCACACGCGTCCAAAGTTCTAACCACCAAAACCGCCTGCAAGTCTCCCACCCATGTGCTTTCTCTTTCTTCAAAAAATATTTATGTGAGTCTCGTGATTTTTTTTTTTTTTGAAAATTAGTCTCGTGATTTTATTTCAAAGGTTTGCGCTCTTCTTTATTTTTTTTGTTCAACTGAAAGGTTTGCACCTTCTAACACGTATTTTTTTTAAAACACACCTCTAGACTATAGAAATCATCACAAGAAAGAAAAGAATCCTGCCTTCTTTTCTTGTTGCTTTGGGTGGAGAATCAAACTTTTGTAAACTTTGGTAAAAAATATAGAGTTGTAATGTCAAAACTATATTTTAAAATTTGGTTGAAAGATAAAAAAAAAGACTCTGAAAGTGGTGCCAATTTAAATGTCAAAAAATGGATAAAAATTTAATGCACTAGTGGAACGTACGTGTAAAAGCGATGAACAAGAAAGCAAAATGTAACTAACCAAACATTAAGTAACTACAATTAACAGATACAATAACTATCAAGTTTTCAAACATTTTCAAAAATATATTCAGCAGATACAATAACGCATTTTCAAAATTTGTTCTGCTATCGTTAAAAAATAAAATAAAAATTGTTCTGCTGCAAATATAATTAAAAATCAAATCCTATGTAACAGCTTATTTGCATGTTTAAATAAGTAAAAAGAGAACCTAGGAAGAAAGTCACAGTAAATAAAGTTAAAGTAGTTTCGGTAATAAAGAGAAGGTGGTTAAAACAGTAAATGAAGGGTCAAACATTCTATAAATTCAACTCCAACCATCAACCTTCTTCTTCACTCCCATCAAAGCAGCCATCTCTCTCCTTCACATTCCATTTTCTCACTTCTCCAAAAAGCTCTGCACTCTCTCAAACAGAATGTTCATGTAAACATCTCTCTCACATTTACCCTGTCTACAATTTGAACTGTTTTTCTCACCTCTCCCTAGTATTGTCTTCAGTACTAATTTTGTTTCATAATTGTCCAAATGCAGGGGGAAAATGAGTCCTTTGGGAATTTTCATGTTGTGTTTCACTGCAATGGCCTCTTCTGTTCATGGATATGACGCTGGATGGATCAACGCTCATGCCACTTTCTATGGTGGAAGTGATGCTTCGGGAACTATGGGTATGTATCACTAAAAACACCCTTTCTCCAAAGAATCCTCTCATATAATTTGGACACATAAAAACAATTATTATTTTTTTTTAATGAAATGCCTCTGTTGTCTTCAGGTGGAGCTTGTGGGTATGGTAACCTCTACAGCCAAGGATACGGGACAAACACTGCTGCCTTAAGTACCGCACTGTTCAACAACGGTCTTAGCTGCGGCGCGTGTTTCGAGATCCGGTGTCAGAGCGACGGCGCGTGGTGTTTACCTGGTGCTATTGTCGTCACAGCCACCAACTTCTGTCCTCCCAACAACGCTCTCCCTAATAACGCTGGTGGTTGGTGTAACCCTCCTCTACGCCATTTTGATCTCTCTCAGCCTATCTTCCAACGCATTGCTCATTACAAAGCTGGTGTTGTCCCTGTTTCTTACAGAAGGTAAAACACACTTTTTTTAACTGTCTAAAAGTACATTTTCTAAAACTGATTTCAATTTTCTTGTAATGGGTCTTCATACTTTTACCGTGTTACTCTGTTTCTGTTAAAAAGTATCAAAATTTATAAATAAATAATTAAAAAATTGACAGAATTTTCTTGTAATGGGTCTTCAGAATTTTGTTAGAAAGTATCAAAATTTATGTAATTTAATATACCATGTTATTTCTCTTGCTTGTTATGGAAGTTTGACTTTAGTTTTGTTTTCTTGATTTGTAGGGTTCCGTGTAAGAGAAGAGGAGGAATAAGATTCACAATCAATGGTCACTCTTACTTTAACCTTGTCTTGGTTACTAACGTTGGAGGCGCTGGAGATGTTCACTCTGTTGCGGTTAAAGGTTCGAGAACAAGGTGGCAGCAAATGTCAAGGAACTGGGGACAAAACTGGCAAAGCAACAATCTTCTTAATGGTCAAGCGTTATCCTTTAAGGTTACGGCTAGTGATGGTAGAATTGTCGTGTCTAACAACGTTGCTCCTGCTAGTTGGTCCTTTGGACAAACTTTCACCGGCCGTCAGTTCCGTTGAAAGTGTGTCTAGTTCGGTCTAATATAGTTTAGGGTTTGTGGTAGTGTCGTGGGGAGAGAAAAGGAGGGTTTGTGGCTTTTTAGGGTTTTATTTTAAGAGCCATTAAACTTCTTTCATCTCTGGGGGTATAATGGAGAAGAGGGCTTATTTTAAGGGCTCTTATAGTCATTTTAAGGGTTAGGGTTTTAGTTAGTAGAGTGCTGTGTGCATCTTTTAGCAAAGGGACCTCATGTTTCACCGATGGTTTCCTTTGTTTTATCACTTTTTATTGTCTTTTTTTTAAGCTTCTGTCTTTTGGTTTAAACCGGTTATAAAGCAGAAGTGGCTAGGGGCTGAGATGGTATTTCACCACCCGCCATGTTTTTTTCTTTCTTGGGTTGTTTTTATGTTATGCAGTTGTAATGAAAATGCTGAGTATGATCAGCCTGTTAAGTGTTTTGTTAACTGAGTATGAACATTATGTGTGTTTTGTGTGATTTTATATGTTCAATTGTTTCTTTTAAAAACATTAACTCTAGAATTTAATAAACTCTAGAAAGTATGGCCAGTGTTGGTGAGAGAACTAATATCATTCCTAAAGCAAAGATAATGAAATCAAACGCACATGTGGTTGTAAACATTCTAACTCTAAGCAATAATCCTTACAAACTAACAGAAACTTGTGTAATTTTTCTCCGTTTAGTTGATCTTTCAACATTGATATTGTGTTTAAAACGATTGAAGTTTAGTTTAAACTAAACCTTTTTCAAAACAAAAGTTTAGTTTAAACTATTTATGTATGTAAATAGATATATCTTATATATTAAACAGAAGTCATGACTTGACTTTATGTGTGATTTTTTTAAAAAATGGACTATTACTATAAAGTCATGTTACATTAACTCTCTAATAATCTTATCATTATTATATCTTATGAAAATCATATCTATAATAACAAAGATTCGCTTAACAATTGGTTTTGGTAAGTTACCCCACACCTTCCAACTTAGTCATTCAAAATATGTCAATAGATATAAGTTTAGGAATCTTCTATTATTTATAAGGAAATATGTCAATAATAGTTAAATGCATCCACAATATATTAACAAAAATCACAGATTCGTAATATGAAATATTTCTATCCCTAACAAAATTTACACGTTATATATACTAGATAAATTTATTTCCATATAAATTGTTTAAAATAATATTTTTTTAAAAAAAGAAATTGTTTAAAATTTTTCTTTTTAATAAAATTCTTTATAATATTAATTTATGAAGTTATAAGTTTAGTTTTTAGCAAAAATTTCTTCGAAATTTATATTATCTTTGTAAATTAAAGTATACTGATATTTAATTAAGCTCTATTTATATTAATTTATCTAAAAAATAAATACTAATCTAACAAACAATAAAATATAGAAAAGAAACAAACACATGTCTGAAAAACATGTATAATATAGAAAATTTGAAACAATCTATTTGATTAAAACACATACCATATAATATTATTATGTTTAAAAAATATTTACTATACATATTGTAAATATATGATTACTATAATATATATCAATTTACAAGTAAAAACAAAATATTTATATAACTAACTATAAACGAAAACAAACACCCGCGCGGTTGCGCAGAACAAAATCTAGCTAAAATTTAACATAGATGACTCAACGAATCTGATAAACAAGAAACCGAAAAACCTATATACATTTTTAATATTTTAAAAAAAAACGTAAACGCGTGGAAAGGTTCTTTAATAAGTTTCATGTACTATGATAAATGTGACATGTTATGAATGAAATGATAGGAGGAGAATGCTGCAAAGCTGTATTCCATATTCGAGGGTTTAACATTTGAAGCTAAAAGAGACATCTCATAGCTTCTGCTTTGTCTCCTTTTATCTGTCCGTTTCATTCCCAAGCTTTTTCTTCTCTATGATGCATTTACATCATGACTATAGTATTATAGAGAAGAGAGACAAGAGAATCTGCACGTCTCTATTTGTCAGAATCTTTACCGGAGACTTTCTTTGTTTTCTTTTTATGTTGGCATTTAATAGGTTTGGCCAATCTCCTTCTCATCATATGCCCATCACTACTAGTTTTTGAGAGGATTTAATAATACTTGCCATCTTTAAATTGCTAACAATATTCATCACAATCGGCTGCGATTTAAAATTCAAAATCCCCCTATATATTAAAAGAGAAGTCATTTTAATGAATTTTGCTTACGTGTCATTCATAGGTGCAATGTAGAACTAATTCTCTTAATTTGATTGGTTGTTGGCATTTGAATTTTTATTTATTTAATTAAAGTTTTTTAAAAGGAAACTAATCCTAGAATTACCTAATCTAATATATATTACCAAACAAACAATTAACCATTTTAAATACATATGATTAATAGAATTTGTTTATAGAAACAATTAAATATCACATATTCCATTATAAAAATTTAGAATATACATATAAATACATATTATATTATAGAAATAAGTATATAAACAATTTTAATTTTTTCTATTAATAGTGGATAAAAAATCGTACATTACAGAAAACTAATAGTATTTTTAATACTCACTCACTATATATATATGTATTCTTAAAATATGTTCAATGAATGCAAAACAGTCAAATGTAATTTTTTTTAAAAAAATCTATCATTTTCCAGAGATAAATGTCGATAGTATAGTTGAGTTATCACTTTCAAAAATATTTAAGTATTTTTATATTTAAAACAGAAAATTATATGGTATGTCATTTTAAAAAAATATGAATAAATAAAAAGTTTATTATAATATAAAATTACAAAAAATCAAAACATTATATTAATACAAGATTAGAGTTAATATTCTATTCATATAACTCATATACCTTTAAGTATAATAAAATTGGCATGTTTATTTTTAATAAGAAAAAAAGAAAAGAGACATAAATAAAAACATGAGGGAATAATAATAAAACCTTTTGTTGTATTCTTCGTTATTTTGTATTTGTACATACATATTTTTTATTTGTATACCAAAATATTTTTTATGTATTAATATAATTGTAAACTAATTATTTTTAGGTTTTTATACAACATAAGGAAAAATTGAGCAAGGAAGATAAATATAAATGATAAGTTATAAAATTGTTAATGTTGAAGATGCAAAATATAACGCAAATTAATTTTAAAATAAAATTATTTTAAAATAATGGTAATTACTTTTTGTGGTGTAATAAACTTTAAAAATATATGATAACAAAGTTATAACAAAATTTATACAACTAGAAACATGTTATTTTGATATATTAAAACTGTTGAATCTCATGTTTATATTAATCTATGTCTAAAATAATGACATCACATCATTTAAGAATTAAGATATTTTCTGTTATATAATTATTTAATCAAACTTACTTTTTTGAAATACAAATATTTAGATTTACTTAAAGTATGTATGTAATGAAGTAATTAAAGAAAAACAAAATTAATGATAAAATATTTATTTTTTTCAATGAAAATCTTGGTCAAAGGAATCAAAGTTAGATAAGATAGTGTGAAGATTGGAGAGAATTTGACAATGAATTTATTTGGTTAGTCAATTGTGATTTTATATTAAATTCTAAATAAAAAATATGTAAAAAATGGAGAAAGAGAGGGAGGTATGGTGATGATAAGGATTAGAGAGTCGGTTATGATCATAATAAAGATGAAAAAGAATATAAGTGAGAGACTCAATATAAGTGAGATAGATTCAGAAATCATTTATTAATACTATCTCAAAGTGTTTAGAAGATTTAACAAAATCTGATGAAAATTTTGCAACCAAAAAGTGATTTTTAAAATGAAATATTGAGGATCATATTAAGGACGAGGGTAAGAGAATGATCATAGATGATTGTGAGAGAGTGAATGTAAATTTGAGAGATTTTGAGATTATTTGATCAACTAAGAGAGAGAGAGAAAGAAAAAAAGAGCGAGAGAGGTGTATAAAGACATACAAAAATAATGCAAAGATAGATACATAAGAAACAAAACGAATGTGTGAAAAAATACAAGGAGAAACGAAATGAGTAAAATAGAAAAATTTATTAAAAAAACAGAGTATCTATGTAAAAGAGAAAGAAAATTACAATATACTAGGTGATTTTCCCGTGCTCATGCATGGGTATGAATATTCATAAAAGTAAAATTTTATAATAACTAGCTTCATAACCTCCGCGCAAGCGCGGGCCCGGGATCTGTGTTTTTTGCGATTGTTGGTTTAGTGGGTTATAAAAATAATACCAAATAATGATGAAATGGAAAGAATATAGCAAGAGTGCAAAGTGAAAATATTATATATATAATGTGTTAAATGTTATTTATATGCGAAATAAAGTTTATAAGAATAACTAAATTATAATATAATTTTTAGTGTATAAAAATAGATATCTATATTTTTTTTATGTTGGAAATAGTTTTTATATCGGATGTCAAAACTTGATATAAATATTTATTTATAATATTTATATTTGTACTAATCGATTTATCAATTTGAAAATAACTTTAATTTAAGCTAATATTTGTTCTTTGCGTTTCAATAGATAGGTTTGGATATGTTTTTTTGTAAGTTTGGATTTGTTCATGAATAATGTGGTATTTTTCTTTACGGCTTCATCGACTGTGGAAATCCATCCGCCGGAGTCTGATAAAAATGAAATTATAGTAACTATTAAAAATTAAAGAGAAATTACATAGTTATTTTATAATTAACAAAACTATTTATTTTATTTCACATACATAATTTTTTGAAAATATATATAAGAAAATATGTTCTAACAGTAAAAATATATATTAGGACATGATAGTGCCGTGTGAGACTCGTTTTTGTACTCGTTTTTGTTTTTTTTTTTTGGATATTCGTTTTTGATCCATTTTTAATTGTTTTTGGGTTTGAGTTCGTCAAACTTTAGGATTTTTCCACTATTTTGGGCTTTAAACAATAAGTCCAGAGGAAAAAAAACAGAAAACATTAAAACTAAAAAGCCCATATGATAATAATCCAAACGAAAAAACTAAAATACATAACAGCTACGTGGTTTGAACCCACACACTTGCAGACTTAATTAAATGTCTTATACCACTTTGCTAAAGTGTATTCATTGTTCATAGTCATTTTAAAAAAACTATAAACTTTTAAAATTTAAATACGCGGGGCCCGCTCGGCTGCTGATGTGGATAGCTTAGGAGCTTCAAAAGTGAATCATTATTATATAGATTTATTATTGATATTTAGTTTTAGTTTTGAATTCATTTATATGTATAATTTATATTAATAAATATTATATTATTCTAATTAAACATATGACTTTGGATATATTATTGTTGGTCTAATTATTTTTTTGTATCAATATCCGGTTTGGTTATCAATTTGATATATTGGATAATATCTATTTTTTGAGTTCAGCTATAATACTTTTTATTCTAAATATAATAAAACTTTGACTAATTTTCTTATTTTCATTTCGGTTGGTTATTGTCTTAGATATGTAAATATATTCTTAGATATGTAAATATAGTATAGTTAAATTATGTATAACTTAATATATATTGTGCTTAAAATGAAATAAATAATAAGCTGAAGTGTTTGATTCAAAATTACATAAATGAATATAATGATAATATTTTGAAATCTCATGCATATATATAAATTCTACAAAAGAATTAAATTGTAATTGGTTAATATTTTCTTTTTCTTTTTAATATACTTTGCGCCAACCTCTAATTTATATGTATAAAATTAAATATGTTATTATTATTATTATAAAATTATATGTTCTTATTGTAGTTAGATGTTTAATTTTGGATATAAATTAGATTAGTGGAGTCATTCATTCTGTGAGTATATTGAGTTCAATAGATTTTTAAATTAAAATTGAAGTATAACTACTTTTTATTTTAGTTAAGTCAAATCAAATTATTTTTATTTATCGCGTAAATATACATGTATTTTCATAATATTTTTTTATTCTTTATTTTAGTTAAGTAAAATCAAATTGCTTTTATTTATCGCTTAAATATACATGTATTTCATAATATTTATTAAATTTTATGTTGATTTCTAAAAAATATTAGAAATAAAGTGTAACTGATAAATTTTTGGAAGTTCATGAACATATATATTTGAATTATTTTTAAAATATATTTGATGTTATTCAAAATATATATTAATGGGAATATTATTATTTTGTGAACTTTCATTTTTAATAGAGTCATATTATATACAGATAATTTCCTTTTAGAATTTGTTTTAAAATTTTAGAAATATTTCATTTTTATTATATATGTTATTTGGAAAAAGTTAATATAAACTAAATAAAAAATAAATAAATAATAATATTAAAAACTAACAATTCACTAAGGGTATCTATGTAATCAACCATCGTGAGAGTTAACGTGAGCGCGACACGTAGGAAACTGACTTCTCAAATAATATTATAGAGATTTCTACATTAATATTATTTTTTATTCATGCAATGTATAGATTTTATTAATGTTCGCACAGGCGTGCGGGCCGTCCACCTAGTCATAGTTAAGTGACCGAAAATCTTTGCTCTTTAATTGTATTTAAAATAAAATGAAATAATACTAACTATAAATCAAAATTTAGTTGGCGAAAACATAACAAACTGTCAGAAAATTGAATAGCTTCCGAGTCGCAGTTTTTAAGCTTCTCTGTTTAAAGTTTAGAAACATGTTAGCTTGATCGACACGTCGCTGTCTCGAGTGTCGTGTACAATAGAAGCGCGTCTACGTTTTGTCTTGTTTCCATCAACGGCGTCAAGATGTTCACGTCGTTAATACGTGTCGATCAACAGAGAGTCTGTCAGAACTACTATTAATTCTTCCACCGTCCGATCTCTGATTCGAGTTTGGGGCCTCACGTTGTAAGAACATTACAAAGTAGAACAAAAGAAAATTGGTGTAGTGTATTAATAATATCATCACATATATGATATATATGATATATCATATATGCTCTTTGATGTTGAAATATTGTTACGTTATAAGTTATAACCATAAAGTTACAAAAATAGGTCTGTTTTCTAAGGTCGAATTACAAGCCCAAGTCATAGTCATCTTCAATCATAGAAATAACTACTGCATGACGATTCAAACAATTGACAAGGGATGGTTATGATCCCTTTTGCTTCACAGAATATATACATCTTTCTCTCATAGTCAGCCTAAGCATGTTAAGAGATTCCATATCTAGAAGAGATGATAACGTTTGAAGCTAGAAAAAGAATCAACCGTCCGAAACTTCTGCTGAGCCTGTCCATGCAAACTCTATAAAAAGTCTATGAAAATATCCAAAGTAATAAATAAGAGTAAGGCAAGTGAAGAAAGTGGCATTAAGCATATCCATCATCAGTTGAGGAGAATGTGGTATCAAAACTAGCACCCATTTTCCCTCTGGCTCTGAAAAAAAAAAAGAGAGGTGAGAGAGACGATTTCTCTCTCGTTCTTCTCTCCACCAACACCTTTCTTCCTCGATTTTCTCCTCTGATTTCCTCTGGTGGCCGGCGGTGGGTCTATTTCCCGTCGGTCCGCCACCACCAATCACCCCGCTGATCCAATTCCTCTTTCTGTCATGCTAAGGACTCCTCACTGCCTCTTTGCTTCTCCATCTCTGGTTTTTGCCGGATTGTGGCCAGATCCGGTGACCAAATCGACGACTGGGTGTGTATTCAGTGTCTCTGGAGGGAGGGCGAGGTCGTGGCAGTCTGTATGCTTGCAAGCGGCGCCGTTGTTTTGGTAGATCTAGGGTTTCGCTTGTGCTGGTTCTGGGTCAGTTCCGGTACGGAGGCTCACCGGAGTATAGTGCGTCGCTGCCTCTTCTCCTCCGGTCTTCAGCCTCCTCTGCTTTCCCCTGTCTCCTCCTGCGGCCGCAGCTTCTAGAGCTTCCCCGTCTTGTTCACATGGTCTGAGACGAAGCGACGAGACTGAGGAGCTCGTTGGGGACCTCTCTATTAGTTCAAGCGACAACAACCATGGCTTCCTTTGGTGATGTGTTCGTCTCCTCCTCTTTGCTACCGACGTTGTCTGCTAGGGTTTGAGGACAACCCGATGTGGTGACTCACTTGCTCTTAGGCGGAGTTCTCCATCGTCTCTAGGATGTCTGTTTGCAAGGAGAGTTATGCCTCCTTCCGTGCTTTATACCCTTGTGTTCATAGCTCCAACGAGTTGGCTTAGTGTTCCTTCGGGGTCTTTGCTGTATCCTCTGTGTCGCGTGGGTGGTGTTGGAGCCTGTTGTACCGCCTATGCTTGACCGTAACTCGAGCTTCCATGTAAGCAGTGTTACTACGGATGAACCTTCGTCTTGCCGTCGAGATTGCTAGGATTTGTTGGTCGAGGTCCTCCTCCAGCGGAGCTCCGGGGCGTAAGCCAGGCGCTTCCGTTGATGCCTGCTCGGAGCCACTTCGGTGAGTTCTCGACCGAACTTTCTCTGGCCATTCTCTTGCTTTATCTGGTTTGTTTCAGGTACATCAAGAAGGCTTTAAATTAGGGTGATTATACTGTTGTCTGCTTGATCTTTTAGCCTATTAATTTCAAGTTCTCTATGTATGAAGCTTGGAATTAATCCATATGTATCCTAGTGGTTTTTTAATTTTTTTTTTGCGGTCACTAAGATCAAATCACCTGTTGCAGATTGTGGTTTCGATTAACTTTGTAACCAAACTTTCATTTTCATTAATGATATTTACCATTTAGCAAAAGAAAAACTAGCACCAGATGAAGAGGCAGCTGAGTTTCCCATAATTCTTGTTCCAGAACCTAAAAACACTCGAAATAAATGAACCTCTGTAGACAAGGATTCTAATAGAAACCATTCAAACAAAACAATAAGGCAAAAGGCACTATACTTGCAGCATTCTCGGCATTGACCTTCTTTGGAAGCATCACAACAAACGCTTTTGGAAGGACTACATTTATATATAAATTTTTTTAATGTTTAAGACTAATTAATAAACATCGTTTGTTTTGGTTTACAGTAAATGAATTAATTGAATGAATTAATTACAATAAAACCTCTATAAATTAATACTCGATAAATTAATATATATTAAATATCTCTATAAAATAATATAATTTTATAGTCTCAAATTGAGTTTTGGTTCAATTAGTATATCGATAAATTAATATATCTCTAAATTAATAAAAAATAAAATTTTGATGTATTCCCAATATTATTAATTTATAGAAGTTTCACTATAATAGTAAAATACGGCTATAGGTTTTGTAGAAAGGGAAGGACAGCGAGTTTATCATTCATCCAACATGGAGTAGGTTGACCAATTAATCTTTAACAAAGTTTGCGTTTTCTAGTTGCATTGCTCGTTGCTAGTGCCCAAACATGATACAAACAAGTATGAAACATCAAGTAAAAAACAAAGAATCATCAACTTGAGAAAGATCTTTACATTATAATCTTCCATGTATCTCAGAGATCCTAGCTTGTAGGATTCTTGCTTGAGTACTCAAGTTCTGAGAAAAAAAACACGGTTTTAGTAAGTTGGTAGGGTTTGGAAAATCTCACAGACGCGAGAAAGTGAAGTAAACACCTTTGTTGTTGAATTACTGTAAACAAGAGAAAGTAGAAACATGTTAAAATTTAAAAAGTTCATATAGAGATGTTGAGGTGTTCTTGCAAAAGAAGTCACTAGTAAAAAAAATTGAAATAGCAACGAAGTTGCTACGGTAATATCGTAGCTAAAAAGAAAACAGCTACGATTTTGCTACGTTTAGCTACGGAAATGAAAACGTAGCAAATCGTAGCAAATTCGTAGCAAATTTGCTACGTTCGTGCTACGAAAATAAATCGTTGGTATCACTTGCTACGATTTTGCTACCAAACG
>CAKOAT010139599.1:17802-70917 GCA_932364175.1 Eruca vesicaria subsp. sativa | reverse complement strand
AACCAGTTCAACGCAGATTCGGAATAAGAACCTTCTTGCTTTCAAATCTCTCTTATTTTCGTTTTTATTCTAAGTTATCGTTTTCTTATTTTCGTTGTGCGGTTCTCGCAGATAGCCGGTTCCTCTGGAAACTTAGGGTTTTCCCGAAGTTTCCTTATTTACGATTTATTTGACAGTAGGGTGAAATCGACTCCCACAAGTATCGTTGGTCCATAGGGATTCACCAGTGGGTGAAGGAGTTTGAGGCAAAGTGCAAACAGCGATTGCTCGACATGGTCTACAATTGGAAGGGCAATTTTCAGGTGGATTAATTTATCAATTTTATATAGTTTTATATCATTGACTTTAAATAATTTTAAATTTTTTTTTGTTTAGGTGGATGGTTACGAGGAGGGGAAACCCGATTGCCTCACATATGAAGTGTGGGATGGCATCATCAGATATTGGGGGTTTCCGGACTCGATCAGAATCTCCAACACAAACTCCGAGAACCGCATGACTAAAGACGAGAATGGCAACACGAAGATGCTTCACATCGCAGGTCGAAGACCTCACTCGGAAATCCGTCTAGACATGGTAAATTAATATTGTAATAACTAATTAATATTTTTTTACTCTATTTATATATTTCTAATTAATAATTAATTTTTAAAATTATTTTTTTAGGCTAAAAAGATAGGAGTTCTTCCATCTCTGAAAGAGCTTTACGAGAGGACCCACCGGAACAAGGCTGGGCATTTTGTAGATCCTAGATCCGAGCGAATCTATAACGAGGTTGTTGCTCGGGTTGACCACCGCCAGACCCAGCTGACAGAGCAGTCTGGGACACCCGTCATATTATCCACTCCTGAAGTGGATAAGGTTTACGAGTAGGTAAATAATTTGTTTGTCTATTATTTTTTATTATTTATTTAATTTATATTTTAACGTTATTAATCTTTTTATTTAATGGTCGCCCCTAGTAAAAAGGGATGTATCGTCGGGATTGGTTCCGTTAACGATGTCCCCACAGCGACATCGTCTTATGCTCAGGAACAGAACGATGTCACTGCTCAGCTGCGCTCGGAGTTGCAGGCGACACAATCTCATCTGAGTTCTCTCTCCGATATCCTGGATGTTTTGGCGGTCGGAAACCCGCAATTGGCGGAGATGTTGTGTGTCAGACGGGAAAACGGTGGGCTTCCAACCCAACATCATCAACCGTCACAGTCACAACCGTCGATGACCAACACAGACAAGGAGGAGTTGGCGAGCCGGGATGACGACTTCGTTTGTCAATTTGACGACCAGCATCCGTAGTCTAGTTTTTATTTTTATTTTTAATTGTATATTATGAATTTAAAACTTAAATATTTAGTTATTTATAAAATATTTAGTTATTTATTTTTATTTATAATTAGGTTTCTTTAATTTTTTAAAAATACATTATTTATATTTATTTTAACTATTATTTTTTTATAGGGAAAAAACATTTCGAAGTAAATTCCTCGTAATCATTTCGAAGTAAAGTCCTTGTAAACATTTTGAAGTAAGTTCCTCGTAAAGCGTTACGACGCGCTTACGAGAAACTAGTTACTACGACTTTACGAGGAAATCTGTACGAGGACGTTACGACGAAATAAGTATCCATGCGTTTACGACGAAATGTGTCCTCTTAAATTAACTAGGAACTTACGAGAAAAAAGGCTTTACGATGAACGTGTTACGACAAAACGCGTTTCCTCGTAATTTCCTAGTAAAGGGTCCTTTACTAGGAAATTACGAGGCAAAGTCGTCCTAGTAAAACTTGTGTTTTCTTGTAGTGTTCAGGTCTGAAAGGTATAAGTTTGTAAACTTTTGGTTTCCTTCTCTCCTCTCTTTGCCGTCTATTAAAATAAAAGATTGAAATGATTTCATGAGATGCAGAGGGTTAGGTACATTACCAATGACCCCACTATTCTAATCCAAAGGAATGATCACATATTGTCAAAGCGAGGGGTACGTACATCAGTGATGACCATATTATTCGCCTACACTTTGTCAAAAAAAAAAAAGGAAATTCAAAATCAAAAACAATATGGCAAGTGGACTGTAGCAGCATCTTTGTCCATTGAGTTTGAGATCTAGAAAAAGATTATGAGAAGAGGGATATAGAGAGAAAAGAAACCAGAATATGACTAACCGTTTACTCAGATACCTGCTAAGGTACGAGTCCAAGTATCCTTTGATCGATACTCCCAAGATAAAGCCTACACTTTTATTTTATATTAAGAAATGAGCTTAGTAGAGGGGTGAGTCAAGCTAGTATTTGCTAAGTTGCTGGTAGACTCGATTTGGTTGCTAAACTAGGATATGATATATAAAGTATCTCTGAGGCTAACACTTATTTGATGTGGTTGCAACATAGTAGAGGTGATACTAGTAAGTTAAAGATTTTGTGAGTCTCTGCTGTTTTCAAACCTCTTTTAGAGAAACTGCATGTCGTTTTGCTTGAGGACAAGCAAAAAGTTAAGTCTGTCGGAGTTGATATACCATGGATGTTACCCATTATTAGACATGGTATATGCATGTTTTAAGATATATTTATTATGTTTAGGAGTCTTTTTAGAGTATTTACAGGTTCATGTACATTCTGGAGAAATATGGTGATTTTGGTGTCTTTTGGAGCCCCTTTGAGTGCAGGACTACACAAATGTTTATCTATGGATGAAGACTTTCCTACCGTTATATTTCGCCCTTATTTTTTCACAATATAGAGCTTTTAGTTATTTTTCCAATGCCACCGGTGTGAGGTCAATCGGCATCCTGTAGCATAAGTTATGCCCATTTTACTGAAGCGTGGTCAGTCTATCTTGCGAGAGGAAGCTGTCGAGAAGTTGAATAAGAATCGATCGATGCAACACACTTTATGTCGATCGATGGAGATCCCAGAACTCAGGCCAAGTATATTTCAAGACATACTTGAGCCCAGGAGTTACAACAAATTACCAGAATGCCCTTGGACGACCAAAAACCCTATTTATGTTATTTGTAAGCCATTGTTGACGGCTATGCTCTTTTCTGTTTCATTGTTCTTAGTTCTAGGGAGATAAGGGAGGAACTCCATAAGAGCCCTCCTGGAACTCCTTTGTTTCTTTGGTTTTTCATATCTATATATATTATTATCTATTTTACATTTACTCTTTCTATGATTTCTGTGACAAACTTCATGCTAGAGTAGATCCACCTGTTAGGTTTAGGGTTCAAATAGGTTAGAGGGATTAGCCCCAACTATAGGATTGCTTGTTGTGGTATTCATTAATAGGATGATTCTTAATGCCTATGTTCTAGAGTAGCTAACTAGAAACTTGAATCAAGGATTGTTAGGTTGTTTAAATGTCTTTGAATAACTCTAATAGTTTAGAACACGTCCTGATTAAGCTAGGACTTCACTGGAAATAAAGTGAGAGTTTGATTTAGGATCTTAGTGAGTCTTTGTTAACTCGTGTGTAACGCTTGACTGGACTCATCGATCAATGATGAGTAAAGTGAATCGGTCGACATTCCTATAGAATAATCGATCGACACTGTCATTGATCGGACATTCTTGTCTTGGTCAAAGACCTTCTAGTCAATAGACTTATTTATTAAATGACAGTTTAATAAATCTGTTGTTAAGATAGTTAATGCTCTTTAATACCATGAAAACAACTAGATAGCACCTGTAGTATTATAATTTCCAATACCTGAATAGAAACCCTAGATCTAGTAACCACCCTTCTGTAAAACAACTTCTTGCCAAGCTGAATAATAGTCTTGTTCATCTTGTTTACTGTTTTATTACTTGCTATATTTACTGTTTTATTATTATTCATCTAGATTATTTATAACTGCTTAGATTTAATTGGTTTCCTAGCTCCTCGTGATTCGATCTCTAAGTACTACAACTGAACCTCATATTTGAGAGAGTAATTCACTCCTTAGGATAATTTAAGGGATAATTAGGGATGAGGTCCAATACTTCATGTGGTTATGAATTTAGTACGTATGCGTCACTACAAGAAATATGGACATTGTTAGCGTGGGTTATATGCTATATTAGATGTTTGATAGCGTTTTCATAAATACTATGTCTACGGCAGCAATCATAGATACCCTTTCTACGATAACATTTTTTTAGCGCAATAAAATATACAGATACGATAGCATTACTCGTATGATATTATTAGTTTAGTTATTAGCACTAATTTCATGCTATTATAGGTAGTTCGACAGCTAAAAAAATTATAATTACAAAATTGAAAATAAAACTAAAATTGTTTTATAGTTAAAAATAAAATAATTTTTATTTATAAATTAAATTTAATTTACAATAAATTTTGGTTTACAAAACTAAACCAATAATACATAAGTATATTATTCTAATTTTAACTAAACCAACTAATTAAGTAAACCTAACTAAACAAATTGATTAACTAAACCTAAACCTAAACCTAATCTTCAGCCACCATCCCACCTTCGCAAAGCTTCAGCCGCCATCGCCACCTTCGCAAAGCTTAAGCCACCGTCCACGAACCACCAACAACCACCGGATTTTGCACCACAGCCGCACCACGCTTAACCGGACATTCCGCCTTGTCCCACCACTACTTATCCTTTCTATTTCATCACTGCTCCATCTCAGATCTGTAAAAAAAACAAAACCGATTAAAGGAGAAGATAGAAAGATGAGAGGAGAAGAGAGACAAACAGACAGAGAGGTGACCTGTGGAGGTGGTGATGAGCATCCTCCAGTCACCTCGTCTCTTGTGCATCCTCCAGCTTTCTTTACCAAAAAACAAATCAAGATCAGTTTTAAAGGAGAGAAAGAGAGAGGGAGGGAGAGAGCACTATAAGATCCGTGGAAAGAGAGAGAGAGAGAGAGAGAGAGAGAGAGAGAGAGAGAGAGAGAGAGAGAAAGAGAGAGATGGCGGGTGGTGGTGGTGAGGAGGTCAACGTGATGGTGAGAGAGAGAGAGAGATGGCGGGTGGTGGTGGTGGTGAGAGAGAGAGATGGTGGGTGGCCGGGGGTGGTGAGAAGGAGGCGTGAGAGAGAGAAATATTTGTGTTTTAGGTTAAGAATTGTTATCCTTGTAATATAGAAACTGACCAATAAGAAAGAAGGTAGAGGATAACCAAATGATGGATTTGTAACCCTTGGATTAAAATTACTGATGGATTCATAACCCTTGGATTAAAACAATTAATGGTTAGTAATTTATTTTTTATGATTAAAGTATATTTATATTGAACTGTATTTTATTGATTAAATATTAAACTTGTACGATTGATACAAATTTGAAAAGTTTTAAATTTAGATTTTATAGTTATAAAAGAAAATTATGATTAAGAGTAAATTTTAGATTTATGATCTAAGATTTGAATGTTGGAATATGAGATTTATGGTATGATTTAAGATTTTAGATTAGAGTATGAAAATATTAAATTTGAATATTAGATTTAAGATTTGTAGTTAATTATTTAATAATTTAGTTTGAAGTTTATATTTAGAGTATTGCATGTATGTATAGTAAAGTTGAGTATGAAATATATTTTTTTTTAAGAAAGGGGAATTGGGTAAAGATAAGATCTAAAAATAAAGTTTAGTGTTTTAGATTTTAAAATAAGATTTGATGTTTAGATTTATGATTTAGGGTATAGGGTTTAGGTTTACAGTTCAGGGTTTGGTGTATAGTATTTGGGGTTTAAATAATGATTTGAAATTAAATTATGAATTTAAATTTATGATTTAAGTTAACTTATGAAAATTATAGAGTTTCAAGGTTTATATTTAGGGTTTGGGGTTTAAAAGCACTTTAGGGTTTAGGGTTTCAAGCATGTACAAAAAATGTGGCAAACCGTAGCATTTTGCGGCTATTTTATAAAGATTTTTAAAAAAATTCGTAGCTAAATCATAGCTATAAGATATTCTTTATAATTTTTTTTTGTCCTTCAATCTTTGATAATTTGTTTTGTAAATATTTTTCTTAATTATATATTACTTCAAAGTTTATATTTTTTACTTTGTAATTTCCGTTTAAAATTTTAATTTTGAACATAATAAATTGATATTTAAGTTTGGAAATATTAGATTAATATCAAGATTATCATTATTGTCATCATTTCAAAAATTTGTATGTTTAAACAGAATGTATAGTTTATGTTTGAAGTTATGATTTAGGATATAGAGATTGATTAAAGATTAAGGATATGCATTTAGGAAATTATAGTTTAAGATTAAAAAGATTAAATTTTAAGTTTTAGTTTAAGATTTGAAGTCATTATGTGAAAAGGCTAGAGTTTTAAGAGTTGTGTTTAGAGTTTAGGTTTAAAACCATGTTTAAGGTTTAGGGGTTCAAATAGCTTTTCTTAGCATTATAAAAAATGCTATTATAAGTCTTTTAGTAAGCCGCTTAAATAATATATTTGGCGCTTAAATCATAAATTCCCGCTAAGTATTGGCGAAACTGGTGATTTTATTTTCCCGCTTACGTAATTTTCAAAATAATATTAATTAAGTGCTATTTTATAATTTTCTATATCATAGCGTTTATCTAATGCTATTATATAATACGAAAATTTCTAAATCAACTACGATAACAGTTCAGTAAAACGTGCTATAACAATGTGCCATCAATGATGACTTTTTTTGTAGTGCGTTAAGCTCAGTGATGGTTAGACTTTCAAACTTATAGATACTCCCATATTTGGTTGCAGAACAGCTTGAGCCCTCCTTATTGATGCACTCCCTGATGAATATAAATGGACAAAGGCAAGGAACGTTAGTATAATAATTTGTTGGCTTGTCAAATCTTGAGACAAATACTTACTATTTAGAATCATATATAAATGTGTCCCAGATGTAACATTTAGAAAAAGACAACCTCTATCCATAACAAACCCAAAGCATGGTGTGAACCACAATCATATATATATATATATATATGCATATCAATCAAAGTGTATATTTGTCACCAATCTGTCATCTCTCATATTCCTCCTAAGCAATAAAGTCATCAAAATATAATAAAGCCAGTAAACTTATAATAGAATTAGGAAATCAAATCTATTAAGCATTCTATTAACCTTTAATTGGTTTTTGACCATATTTTCTCCATGAATACTCATTTGCTGGAATATCTGCCATCTTGCTGCTTACGGTAGGAACTTTGATCACTAGATTTCCTGTTTTTTTTTCTCAAATTACCATTTATGAAACAATATGATTGTTTAAATCTCTACAATTTAGATTTAGTAAAAATTAGTTTAGGATATTAAGTTACTAACCTTTTCTTGGCATGGAGATGAGTTACACCTATTAGATCGATACAACACTTCTCTTTCCTTGAAACTGATGAAAAGAGAGCTAAACCCTCAAACCCGAGAAGGGTTAGTGAACATGCATCCTGATGACATCAGTTTATCTCTATTCTTTTTTCTTTTGTTCCTCGTTCTCAGAACATGACTGTGGATTCATTGGCCAAAAAGGATCTGCGTAATGTCACTATGTTGTACTAGTTTCGAATGTTCTTAATCAAATTGGTGTTAAAAAAGGTCTATGATAGTAAATCAAGACAAGTTCCTTCTCTTTACAACCAGATATGTGTTACAAGCAACTGTGCACGGTGTTTGGAGGGAGAAAAATAGAATGAAGCATGGAGAAAAGGCTTCACCACCTGCTCTCCTAGCAAAGTTAATAGATAAAACAGTGAGGAACAAGTTTTCAATAAATCCAAAAGAAGGATAAGAAGCTTGAAGGAGGACTGCAGTTTTAGTTTGGCACAAGACATGATTGAAAGTTGAAGACGGGAGATTAAGAAGAGTTGGTACATGACATGAAGTTTTATTTTGAAGTTTTGAAATTTTTATGAGATTTCGAAGGGATAATCTTTTTTGTAACAAGGTTTTTTTTTTTGATGTAAATATAACATTCAATTCGAAGAAAAAATATGAAGATTTTTTTTAATGGATGTTAATGTATGATTTGAAATTAATATAGAATTTGCAAAACCAACTATATTATAACAAACCGACATTGTTTATCCAAAGTATATGTTGCATAAGTCCTCTATGTATTTAAACCCTAAACAGTAATATTTTCATTAAATTATATTTCAAACTTTATAATATGATTTCAAATAACAATTAAAAACCATAATCTAGACTGAGTATATAGAGAAAACCATAATCTGTTCTCGTCTTAAAAAATGCTATGAAATGTTTCTGAAATTTGTGATATCCTACAAAACAATCAAAGACAACATTCTCAAACACACATCCATCCAGTATAACATTTTAATTATAAGTCTGGAAGACTTTCCATAATATAAAGTTTTTTAAAAAAAATTACCCTTTGTTTGGGGGGCTCTTGCCCTACTGTTTATATCCTACGAGGAAGTTCTGAAATATCCATTTTTTTCTACAAAACAATCAAAGACAACATTCTCAAACACACATCCATCCAGTATAACATTTTAATTATAAGTCTGGAAGACTTTCCAAAATATAAACTTTTTTAAAAAAATTTACCCTTTGATTTGTTTTGATATCACAAATTTCAGAAACATTCTTGAAATGCCATCTCAAACATCAAAACCGCCGTAGAAAGGGACGTAAAAATCTTAGCTTGGCTTTCTCTGTAAACCCTACACGGATGCTTCAAAACCCCGGAGTGTAGGCTCGGTTCAATCGCATTCTGATGTGACATAAACCAACCTTTACCAAGATTCTTTATTTGTTCTCCAAAACCATTATTTTTCTAATCGTTTGGCTTGTCTATACACAATAGAAAAGATAAATTTACTATTTATAGTCTATAAAAAAATAATAGACTCTTCTTATATCATTTTTAGTCCGATTTTCTCTAGTTTTTGAATCTACATTCAAAAATAATTGTGTATATTTTCTCTAGTTTTTAAATACTCACCTGAATGCGTACGAGTCCTGCACCATCTGAAGATTTTGTGTTATAGATGTTTGAGCCTCCTCCCACAATATTACTTCTGTTTCCGCCAATCTCAATGTGTCATTAGGATCAACCTCAATGTTACTAAACACTTTGTTATTCATAGCCTTCCATATATACCATAAAATCCAAGCAAATTGGTGATTATCCATTTTCGGCCTTACTCTTCAATAAAGATGATCAATATTTGTAAACAAAGCCCGAGTAGGAAAGATATCCGGATGCGAAGGAATCTTAGAGAGTTCTCAGACTTGTACCGCTGGAGGACATTCAAAGAATACATGGTTAATTGATTCTTCGCTAGAACCGCATCTCGCACATTGTATGTCTCCTCGTAATCCCCTGCCCCGCAGGTTTTTCTTCACCGCAATACAACCCGTCAAAATCTGCCAAAGAAAATGTTTTATCTTTGGAGGACATCGAATCTTCCAAGAATGAGCCTTTAATATGGTGACCGTAGGACCATACTCGGATGATAGTTTATCTCTATCTGGATATACCCTTTCCACCTGATAATCTGATTTGACTGTAAATTTCCCATTAATTGTGAAATGCCATCCATCCTGATCAACTAGCCGATTCCTGCTTAAAGGTATTCTTCCTATTATCTTCGCATCCGCTGGATCCACCAAAGCCCGTATTAACTGGGAATTCCATTTCCGTGTAGTATGGTTAATATGAGAGTCCACAGTGAGATGTGGGTAGAGATTTTGTTGGTTACAATTTGCTGGTCTCGGGCGAGTGGTTGGAAGCCAAGGATCATTCCATACTGAAATAGATGACCATGATCCCACCCGTTTAATTAGTAATTTGCTAACCAGAGATCTAGCAGAAACAATACTACGCCAACCATATGAGGGAGAGTAAGAGTGGATCGGCTTTAGGGGTGATGTATTCCTGAAATACCGTCCTTTGAACAGTTTAGCAAAAAACGTGTTCGGTTTTTATATCAACCGCCAGAATTGTTTTCCTAGCATAGCCGTATTATAATCCAAAAGATCCTTTAACCCCAGCTCTCCATCCTCCTTGGTTGTGCACAATTTATCCCAGGAGATCCAATGCATTCCTCTTGTACTTCCCCCTGTACTCCACCAAAATTGTGAAACCGTACTTGTCAATTTTGAAATAACCGTCTTCAAGATCCTGTAACAAGCCATGACATGATTTGGTAAACCTGTGATCACCGAATTTATCACCACCTCTTTCCCATCCTTGGAGAAAAATTTAAAATTTCAACCATTGACTCTATTGCTCATCCGATCCTGGACAAAACCAAAAACTTGGGTCTTGGGTCCACCAAAGGTTTCTGGTAAACCCATAAACCCATCCCCCCTATATTCTGGATCCCTAATATATCTCTTAGATCCTGCTGAACTGACTCGTAAATCTTAAAACCAAATTGGATCTAGGATTTTTGAAAATTAATCATTTGTCCAGATACTGCCTCATATTCCTTTAAAATCTTGAGAATTGTATGACACTCCTCCCTTTGTGCTTTACAGAAAAACAAACTATCATCCACAAAAAACAAATGTGAAATTGATGGGAAAGCTCTTGCAACCTTAATTCCGGTTAGTTGCTTATTCCTCTCAGCCTTCTTAATATTTACAACAAGAGCTTCCGTACACATGATAAACAAAGAAGGAGAGAGCGGATCTCCTTGTCTTAACCCTCTCTGTGGAATAATAGACCCGCGTGGAGACCCATTCAGAAGGACCTTATATTGCACTGATGAGATACACTCCATCATAAGACTAACCCAGTGAAGGACAAAACCCATCTTTATTAATAATGCCTTGATAAAATTCCATTCAACCCTGTCATACGCCTTATTCATATCAGTCTTAATTGCCATAAATTTATTTTGACACGATTTATTCGCTTGGAGTCTATGGAACATCTCTTGAGCAATAACTATATTGTCCGAAATTAACCTCCCTGGAACAAAAGCCGATTGTGTTTCAGAAATCATCTTTGGGAGACAGGCCTTTAACCGTTGGCAAAGCACCTTCGAGATAATCTTGTACCAGACATTGCAAAGGCTAATCGGACGCATCTCTGTCATTCTTGTAGGCCTTTCTGTCTTGGGGGTCAGGCAAATATTTGTAGTGTTTAACCTTTCATCCAGCTTCCCTGAACCTAGGAAATTATTGACCATATCAAGCAAATCTTTTTTATAATGTGCCCTGAATGCTGAAAGAAAAACGCAGTCATTCCATCCGGTCCAGGAGTCTTTTCTGGATGCATTATAAACAGGGTCTGCCGCGCCTCCTCTTCTGTCTCCACTCTGATCAACCTCTGGTTTATCTGTTGCGTGATAGATTCGGTATCTCCTCCAAAAAGGTATCAAACTCTGACAGAGAGGTTGTACCAAATAAGTCCATAAAATAATCTACTGCAACCTTTTCTACTCTTACGTCATCTGCTATCCAGTTACCTTTCTCATCATGATGTCCCACAATTCTATTTCTGGTTCGACGTTGTTTCGTCAAAGCATGGTAAAAGTTCGTATTAAGATCCCCAGCCGTGTTCCACAAGTTCCTACTTTTTTGTTGCCAATAATCCTCTTCATCCTTGTCTGCCTCTTGTAATTTGCTGGAAACCTCCATAATTTTCTCGTGGGTTCTGTTATTATCTGATTGAACCTCTTCCAGTGCCTCTTGTAATTCACTGATCTTCTCTTTCCCAAATGGAGGATTGTTCTTCCTCTAATTTGCAATTTCATGGAGACAATTGCTGATTTTTGTGACAAAATCTTCAGCCTCATCATCCCTCTGCCTTTCCCAACCTCTACTAATAAAATCCAAAAAACCATCTCGACCAATCCACCTTTTATCAAAACGAAACTTTCCCCTCCGTTTGGGTATCTTATCCTCCAGGAAAGTCATTACTGGGCGATGATCCGAACTCACCATTTCCTGGTATCCAGTATATGAACACAGGAATAAAGTATGCCACTCCTCATTAGCTAAAGCACAGTCCAACCGGCATCGTACTATCTCTGTTTCTCTTATGTCCTGCCAGGACATTTGATTTCCGCGAGCCGGGAATTCCAGAAGCTTGGTATTTCTGATCATGTTATTAAAAGTTAAAAAAAGATGCCGCACTTCGTAAATAACCTCTTTCTTTTTCATGATTCCCCGTTATCTCGATATTCCTCCTCAACACTCTGTGTGTATCTCTGTGTACAAGTCTGATAATACCAATAAATTAAATAATAACAATCCACTTTTAAACTCCATAAGTTCACATTCCTTAGAAACCCGTCCACCCATAACAACGTAGAAAAAAATACAACTATGGAGGAGCCACATACATCCATATCAACCAACTCAAAATTCCAAAAGCAACGATAACCGTGATCTACACCCATCCTTGATCCTCTAGAAAACGTAATACTAGCAACACCTTTAGTCATAACATCATGATTAACCGCTTCCACAAGAATCACCCATGATTTCAATAGAAAAAGAAACTGAATCCAGAATCACTTCCCCAACCATACGTCAAGGCCCCTCAAATGTTTCACCACCACACTCAAGCCATCATCACGTGATATAAGTCCTTCACCACGTTTATAGCTAGGACCCAACTCCAAGAAATTTTTGGCCTCCATCGAGGGCCTGCTACTCCTCCCCCCCATCGTGGTCCCTTTAGATACGAGCTTTAGAGAACCCATATGCCACTTCCTCTGAACCTCCCTTTCCATCGTTTCACTCATGCTCTGGTTTGATGAGACCAGTCCTGCAAGATGACCAGATAACCCTCTCCCTAGTGATGATAAACGTCTCTTCTCCAGTTTTCTAGTCCACCTCCCTCCCATTATATTGAAATTTGTATCACATCCAATATTTAAACCAGTGAACCTTTTCAATAATTCATAATAACAGGACTAGTAAACCAAACAACCAGTTTTATTCTAATAATACTGAAACAAAACATGCAAAAATAATAAATTCAAAATACTCAGAGATAACATGAAACACCAATCAAACCTGTTCCAATAGATTATTAAGAGAACAGAAATTAAACTTAAGACACCAAAACCCCAATACTCCCATCCTACAAAAGATATCGCACATGAAACACCAATCAAACATGCTCCAAGAGATTATTAAGAGAACATAAATTAAACTTAAGATACCAAAACCCCAATACTCCCATCCTACAAAAGATAAAGTATTTAATTTAAATTTTCTTATAGGAGCAGTGCAGACATGTTTGGTATAACTCCTTTTTGAGTGTATAGACAAACCAAACGGTTTAAATCTAACAGAATTGGTAATGGTGCTAATTAAAATGATTTAGTTAAGTTAATGCCGCATTGCCATGTAAGCACGTTTTTATAGCATAATTTTATGTGGAATTAAGTCACATTTGACTCATCAATACATGTCATCTTGGCCATGAAATAACATTTTTATACCAATCAATATAATATTTTCAATTAAAATTGTTCTCAATTAATATTATGATAAAATTAAGTAATTTATCTAGTAATGATTTTAGTTTATTCACTTAGCAAAAAAAATTCATACTGTTTTCTTTTTTTCTTTTGTCGATCGCTACGATATTGGATTCTTAAATCGTGATGTGTGAATGATTGCCACGTTACGTAGCAAAAAGAAGTTACTCAGTTTTGTCTTATACATTTAAAAAAAGTCCAGTCTGTTTCCATTTGATACGGATAGAGTTCAAAAACTCGAGAGTGAATATGAACAGAATCGGACAGTTTCAATTTAATTCAAAAAGTGTTTTAAAAATATTTATTTAAAAAGAAAGAAAAGGACACTCTAAATCTCTGGCGTCAATGATTACATGCACTGAAAACCATAAAGATAACGCTCACTTTTACCACCTGATAATTATTAGACAGTTAAGATAATCACAAGTTAATTAAGGATCCTAAATTCACATTTTTATTCTTTTCGAACCAGAGTAACAACTTTTTGATAAATGGTTTCAGTTAACAATATTTTTGGATAGCTGATATTTAATCAAACAAAAGATTACATAAAATATTGACTAATGAGTAGGAAAACACTAGAATTCGTCTTTAAGCAGTAACAATTACCTTCTTCTTTTTTTTTTTTTTGTATTTTCTAATTTAAAGTTGTTCTTCATCACCCAAATAAACATTCACTAGTATTAAATATTGTCTAGTGATTTCAAATTTATGTACAACTAGGGGCTTGAGTCTTTTCCTGTACATACATATAAATATATATATATATATATATATATATAAATAAATATATATATATATATATTTCTCCTTCTCCTATATAATTTTTTTAAGAATAACTATTATATTTCATTTCTAATATTGTGAAAAATTTACATAAACATATTATAATCACTTTGGTTTGAATTTTTATTACTGTATTTTTTTTCAAATATGTTATGTTGAAAATAAAACATATCCTTCTAAACTTTTGTGTTTGTAGTCAAATTTGTTTTATTAAAAGTATAAAATTGATAAAGTAAATTTATAAAATTTATTATTTTAATTAAATTACTTTTTAAAACTTATAGAAAATTATGGTAATAAAGTACAACTGTTATTTCTGAGAAAAACTAAGATTACAAATATTGTTCAATTAACTATGTAATAATTAAATATCTAAAAATACAGTGTTTTAAGTAAAATATAAATTCTGAAATGTATTTTATTATTGGCTGAATTATGTTTAGATGAATAATTAATAATTTCGATTTAAAAATATAAAAAAATCATTTTTTTCTTAATCTATGTGAACAATCCTAAAACGACATCTAATAAAAACAGAGGAGATACTTAAATTGGCAATATTTAAATATCATGGAAAATCCCAATACTCTAAAATATCAAATACTTATTCACATCTTATCGAAGATTTTAGTCAAAATATAGCTTCAAATGATTTATTTCTAAGTATTCACATTTTTTCACTTCAGCTCTTTTATCAATGGGTTAACTTGACAATTCAGTAACATTACACTTAATTTGGTTTTCGATTAACATATACTACATCCGTTTCATATTAAGTATCGTTGTAAAATAAAACTTTTGTTACATAATAAATTTTGTTTTAGAAATTTCAATGCAAATTTTAGTAATTTTAAATGTCATACGACTCTTTGTCTATTTTTTTTTATTAGCTAAAACATGGTTATATGTAGGGTTAATGATGTTTTTATTTAGAAATATTTAGAATTAAATTTATTTTTTAATCTGTGTGTGTAAATCTAAAACGACACTTAAAATGATACGGAGTGGATATTTTCTTAAAAGCAACTCATTTTCCCAGTTACGTCATACAACACAACGCGGAAAGAAAAAGTTTCAAGAATGTAACGTATATTTTTATATGTATCTAAAATAGATTTTATAATTGTATTGCATGTGTCAAAAGTTTTTATAAAATTAAATGAATACTTTCAAAAGAAAAAAAGATTAGGATGAGGTATATACAAGTAAATACTCTAAATTCTATTATGTCATATGTAACAAACTTTTATCCAAAAAAGCTTAAATACATAGCTTTTCCACAAATACATATATACAAGTGAAGAAACTATGGAAATGTTTTGAAATAAAAATATTAAGACCAACAAACTAACTAATGGTATATCATAATAAAATAAATATCAACGATATAATAAGTAAACTAAAAGTATCTATAAAATAAGTAAACATAATTTTCCAACTATTTCTTGTATATTCATAAAAACTTGTGTGGTATTTTTAAGAATTTCCCTAGCAAATATGTCTTCAGAAATTGAATAGTTTTATCCATATTTATCCAAAATAATACTACAAAAATTGGAAACTTGGAATGCAGTAATCAGAAGTTTAATATTTAATTCTCAATTTATTAAATATATATTTAAAATATTTCGTAAAGTGTATATTATAACATTTATAAAAATACACTTGATACACATCTCTATTGTGATATTAATTTGTGTGCTTTCGTTTGTCCTTGAAGTAATTTTTTGTCAATAGTAAGAAAATATGTGAGTTAAATCCGATAATAAACAACATTAGCACAAACCACAAAAGTTATGAAATTGGGCTAATATCTTGATTTGGTGTTTTTAATATTAATTAACTAAATATATTAAAAACACGTATTTGATTTATTATAGTTTATTTAATCAATATATCAATATTTTAGCTGTAAAAAAATTTAGTACTTTTTTCTTTTCTTAAGAACTTCGTAAAAAGGCAAAAGGATAAACGTTTTAACGTATATAATTTTTGATTTTGAGTTCTTAGTAACGCCTTCCTGTTATGATTGTATTTTGGATCTTTCCTATGAATTCACTTAACCTTTTATATATATATGGTCTCTTAGTTTTCTTTCTTTCACCATCTTTAAACACTTCTTTCTCTCTTTGTATAAGACATTCATAAAAGCACCATAAATACACCAAAGAAAAAAAAAAGGTAAAATGAGCATCCAATTCAATATGACTAATGTTCAAGAGTTGGGTCAAGAGGGGTTTATGTGGGGAATTTCTAGTTCTGATGATTCTGGAGTCGGTTGTAGAAGAAACGAGAAGCAACTACCTCTACCACAACCTTCTATTCCGTTAGAAATTCCGATCTCGACTGATAAGAAGAATGCAAAAGGAAAGAAAAGGACGAAACGAAACGGAAAAATTCATGGTGAAGATTCACCTGATCATGAAATACATATATGGACAGAGAGAGAAAGGAGGAAGAAAATGAGAGACATGTTTTCTAAACTACATGCTTTGCTTCCCCAGCTTCCTCCCAAGGTACACACAATTTAGTAGCAATAACATATTTGATATAGTGCATGCGATCGATTTATTTCTTCATTCCTTTACTAACAATAACAATCACTATATTTCATCAAGTCCCCAAGTTATATATCCAGGCCTCTAATTATTAAAAATCATCTTTACATAATATTAGTTAGCATATTTTGTAGTTCAACTTTAATTTAAAATTTTCCTTTACTTATTTTAAATAGTTAGTTTACATACACAAAGTATTGTGTTTTGAATAAATAATAACTATTCTAGTTTTAAGCCACAAACATTCAACCCATAATTACCTTTTATTAAATTTATAAAAAATAAAAATTTATAAAAGTTTTGTTTATATATCTACTAAAACTCTATGTTTAAAAGAATCCTAATTAAGCGATACCAATTTCTCTGCTCATATTTAATTTTTAAAGTTATAATTTCAATTATTTGCCATGATTTAGTTTTTTAAACCTTATGAGAATTTAATAAAAGTTTCAGGAGGATAAATTTTATTTAGTATTTAACAAAATTACCGGCTTATTTTTTGTAAGAATATATTTTTATAATGTACATTTTGAAAATAGTTAATCACTATATTTTTTTTCTAATATACATTCATCTTTCTTGAGTCCATCGTCCCTCTAATAGTTTTCTCACGGTTTTGCATATATGATTTCCATCAATCTTATGTTTCTTTCTCTATCGGACTTTTATATTTTAGCTTTCGATGTATTCAAGTGCATGTTCTTGTTCCTTTTCAGGTTAAGAAATCTTTTTGATTTACATAAATAAATATATCTAATATATGTCACTTAAGTTTGGTGAAATTTTGCTAAGCTGTCAAAGCTTTAGATTCCCTTGTCTTATTTGTCTCTGTCCCAGTTTTTCCCGTCTTTTGATAATTAATTTTCGTGGATGTTAGTGTGTCGGATATCTTACGTTATGTAATCATATATGTATATATTCTAATATTTTAATCTTTGCACTACAGGCAGACAAATCAACAATTGTAGACGAAGCAGTGAGCTCCATAAAATCCCTTGAACAAACTTTACATAATCTCCAAATGAAAAAGCTCGAGAAACTTCAATATTCATCTGCTTCAAACACAAATACTTCTCCTACAACTCTGCTTACACCAATATCAAACCATTCCCAGATCCTTCCCCTAGGTGCTGCTCCAGCAGACTGTTACTCTCGTGAAGCATTCTTGGCCGATCAGATATCTTCTTCCATCACAAACCTGCCTTACCCTTGTAATGACCCAACCGCGGCTTTCGATATTTGGTCCTCACGTAACGTCGTGCTGAATATCTGTGGGAATGAAGCTTTCTTCAATATTTGCTGCCCTAAAGACAAATCAGGGGTTTTCACCAATGTTTGTTACTTGTTTGAGAAGTACAACATCGAAGTTCTGTTTGCTAATGTCTCCTCTAATGTTTACCGGAGTACCTACGTGATCCAGACACAGGTATAATATTACATATATCATTTATTTTTTCGTATGATATATGGTGGTATTTCGTTATTTAAGATGGTTTGATTTGTATTGAAACAGGTGAATCCGAGTTATGAGAATCAGTTATTGGAAGATGGATTTGGAGTTGGGGATATTTTCAAGCAAGCTGCTAATGAATTGGTCTCATATTTTTCATCTCCTTGAAAAATAATGGCTGCTTCGGGTTGAATTTATTTTCAGGCCAGTATGAATCTTTCAGGGTTTGTTTTTAGCAAAGTCCCGGCTTTTTATCGATGTGCATGCAGAGATAATTTTGGACTTTGCACTTTAGAAACCATTATCAAAAGAAAAGAATAAGGGAAGAGATAGCTTGTTCGAACATTGTTGTCTAGTGTCTTTTTTCGATAATTTTATTTTGTTTGATCAGTGTATTGGCAAGTACTGTCCTACGGGATGTTAAAGTGCAATTTTCTTTTTGAGGGTTTAATTTCTTTCTCTCTTAACGTCTGTCTAGATGCATTAGCAAAAAAAAAAATATATCTACCCATAGTTTGCCAAACATCTTTTAACAAGAGAAAGTAGCAAACAACGTCCAGTACGTGTTTCCTGTCAAACCAAAAGCAATGAGACGTAGATAAAACGTAAACAAAAAGATATAAAACAAAAACTTCATTTAAAAGTCATTTGAACACAATCATAATTACTCAATATCAAAGTGTTGAAATTCGTCATTGACGGATTCCAAATCTACCCAAAACGTACATAAAAAACATCGGTTATGCTACAATTTTTTTTTTTTCTTCACCAAAAACTTTAATTTTTTCTCTCTCACAAAAAAAACACTTTATTTATTTATTCCTATTTCTTGGTCCTTTTTTTTTTCTATAACACCATTTAGAATTTACACAATCTTGACCAAGATATATCACAACATTTTTCGGCTTGTTAGAACTCAATTTTAATACATAGTGCATCTATACTTTTCGAGAAATTTTCCGAGTTTTTTTTTAAAGGGAATTTGCACTACATAACTATAGAAACAATTTATATTAGCTATATGGAAAACTACTGTTACATTTTCAATAATTCCCCCGATACCCCTATACCTATGTTACAAATGCATCTTACAAAAAATATGACCTTATCCGTATTGTGACAATCTACGGGGGAAAGTGATCGGAGTCTCTAACGGCGATAGTTGGCGAACTCGGGAGGGAATCCATGGAGAGACAGCAGAGCATCCCTTACGCTCTACATTCGGCGGAGGTTGGTTTAAGAAGTTCGGAGTAAGGATCTCCGCCGTCTACGGTGAGGTTTTTACAGTCCGGAGATTTCGAGTCACCGTCATAGCGTTTCCTTTTGAGGGATTTATTACTCATGTTGTTTGAGCGTGGTGGTATAACATTTGGATCGGTTTACTACGAAAAATACAGGCTGTGAATACCATAGTTAAATCTAAAATATCATGATCTAATAAATCATTTGATTGCAACAGGATTGTTACGATGTGGTAAGAGTTGTAGGTTGAGATGATTAATTACCTTTTTTCTTTCTTTCTCGGAAAAAACTTATCAAAAAATTTCGAATAATAGAAAAAGAGTCATCATCTGTTAAGAAAATTGTGACACCCGATTCTTCCAAAAACAATATAATTAATAATTATTACTGAAAACATCAGATTTATTAATAATACTTAAAAGTCGACATAAACCGTGCCACATAAGTCCAAAACATAAAACGGCCCAAGGCCCAATACATAACATCCGTAATAACGTCAACAACATAAACCGAAAGTCTGAAATAACATAAGCGATAAAAGTCCAAGGCTTATAAGCCCAATACGATAAAATACGATAAAATACGATAAGATAAGATAGAATACTATAGAAGCCCAAAAGCCCAATAGCACCGGTCCGATATGGTCACTCCTGCTGATCGGTCTCACCTGCAAGGGGAAGAAAAAGGGGTGAGCAACAGGGGAGTCGTTCAGTGAGGTATGTGATGCTACCCCGAAGTCCGTAGACCCGGACATAGCACTCCAAATAAATATATATTAGATCTAATATGTCCAAACACGGTACCTAAAGTACCCAAGCAAAACAAACAATGGTCCTAGCGAGGTGCACACCCGCTGCCCACTAACGGGCCAAAAACACTGCCCACATCTTTGCTACAACAACTCGAGATAGTGCTCGGACACCGCCCGTAGACGATTTATCGACACCACCAGGTTACGGCTCAACCGGTCGACTATAGTTGGCCGCAACCTTCACACAATCCGGCATACGTTAGCACCACCACGCTGTGTATCCGGCTCACACCATTATAACTACGAATTTACATTAAGTGAAGCAAACAATGTTGAATCNCCACCAGGTTACGGCTCAACCGGTCGACTATAGTTGGCCGCAACCTTCACACAATCCGGCATACGTTAGCACCACCACGCTGTGTATCCGGCTCACACCATTATAACTACGAATTTACATTAAGTGAAGCAAACAATGTTGAATCCTCTAACCACCTAGTTCCGGTTTAAGCAAGCAACCTAAAACTAATCAAGCAATGCCAGACTCGATTTCACGCAGACGGAACACAATAGAAATAAATTATATTTATTTAAAATTCTAAGTCGCGTACGAATCGTTCGGAAGTAGACCCTCACCTTAGCAACTGGGGAAATGTGGTATCTATGAACTCCAGCTGCTCAAATAGATCCCAAATCTGAAATCAGATCGAAATTCCGAGTCAGATTGACCTTCGAACGGTTGAAAACGGACAATTTCGGAAAAGTCAACTCGCAGGTCAAAGGTCAACCTTGACCCATGCCGGTCAACCCTTGACCAAATTGAAATCGAATTGGACCAATCGGTTTTCCTTAACCGAATTCGATTTCAATTGAACCAAAACCAAATCAATTTCAATTTGGTTTATCCTTAACCGATTTCAAATCAATTTTAACCGCCGGTTTAAGTAAACCAACAACTAACCGATTTTGACCAGCCTAAACCGGTTGACCGAGTCAACGGTTGACTCGCCGAGTCAACTCGGCCGAGTTGACCGAGTCGCCGGCGAGTCACCGGACTCCGGTCACCGGTCCGGCGAAAAATGTGGCGGCTTACCGGCGGTCACCGGCGACGGACGGACGGCGGAGGTGCGGTGTCTCCGGCGAGGCGACGGCGGCGCGTGCGGTGGCTCCGGCGAGGCTCCGGCGGCGCGTGTGTTTCACGCGCGCGCGGAGGACGATCTTCGACGGGCGCGTGACGGCGGCTCCGGCGTCGGATCTCGGCGTTTTCGGGGTCTACGGCTTCGTCTCGACGAGTAGAACACGATGGTGGCCTTGCATGCAACAGATTCTCAACGGTTAGGAAGTTATGGTCGATTTACTAAACGGATAAAACTAACTTAAAGCTCATGGTTCCAAGGGGGTTTCGCGGTGGTTACCTAGGCCGGGGGTCGGCGGTGACGAGCTGGACAGGTACTCTGGACGTGGTGGCTCCGGCGACAAGCTCAGGCGACTCTCTCTCTACAAAACCAATCACTCTCTCAACTCTCTCTCTAAAACTCATCTTTCACTTGCATGAAATGAAATATTGGGGAAGAAAATAGGTTTTATATGGGATACCTTGGGCCAAAATGATTGGGCTTAGGTAATGGACTGGGAATTGTGTATTGGGTGAGTTTGGATCATGACAAAAATTTTAATATTTTTTCAGATGGTCATTGATTGCTGGAAGATAATCAGGAAGAATAGATAACGTCGATGACTCATCCGCAAACGGTGACGTCTCAATTATCGACCAGTGTTATTGTTTCACCGCATAAATACGTTGTTGTACCTCGTTCTTCCTTCCCCAGAGATTAATAACTTGTTCTTCACCGGAGGTAGCGATTTGCCGGAGATCAGTTTGCAGTTGATTTGACACTGAGGGTTAATTTCGGCAAACCATACTCATTAAATAACCAACTCTGCAAATACTTTCAAAAACTGCATACATCTGCAATTACCTACTACTATTTGTATATTCACCTAAATGAGCCTTTTTTTAAACTGACAGGATTACTGCAGGGAAATATATTCATATGGAAAAAATTAAAATGTGTGTTTGAATGAAAAAATATTTATCCTTCCGAAATGGACAAAATAGACATATTGACACTGTGAAAAAATTCTAATAAAGTTGAAGACCTTAGGAAACTATATACTATATAAAATTTGATGATATAAGCCATGGAAGGCATCCACATATGATTTAAAATCACTAATAAAATTATGAAAAAATTCATCATTTTTACGATTTTTACAAATATCAATATTTTCAAAATATATTTATTTCAAAATAAATAGAAACTAATATTAAACAAGGTATACTAGCTAACATAAAAACATTATATATAAGTTAATATCTATAATTAATTTCGAAATGAAACATAAAATAGTTATCAAATATAATAACTAGTACAAAAATTGAACATTATCTAAATAATTCTAATAATATAAATTTAAAACACATGATTTAATGTTTATACCATATGCTATATATTAAAATATTCATAAATAGCATATACTATATGTAATCTGAGACACTAAATCGTTGAGAATATTCAGATATTGATTTTTTGAACACCATCCCAATATTAATTAGAACATCAAAAAATGTCAAATCACCATAATATTTAATAATTAAATTATTAGAATTTCCAAAAAATGTTTCTTTCAAAATAAAATGCAAGCCAATACTAAATTTAGCAAAAAATAAATAAAATGATTAAAATGAATCAATTCGATAGGTAAACTGATTTTTGGAAGATTAAAATAAAATTAACTAACAAAAAAATCTTAAAGAATACAAGAAGTTTAATAATAAATAAATATGAATCTAAAAGAAATATTATTTTAAAAATTGAAGCTATATATCATTTAAACTTTTAACCTAGAATACTAATATACCTAATATGATTTTTTTTAAATAACAAAGTTTTAGAAAATTATTTCTCTGGAAATAAAATGAAGGTTAAATAGGGTGAAAAATATTTTATCAAAATAATTGACTTGATATATAAATTGAATATTTGAAATTACATTTTTTTAAGGACATAACTTTGAAAGAATCATATGAGTATAAAAATATAAACTAAAATGGTCAAAATAAATTCCACACTAAAAATCTAAAAACAATCTTAAAAATTAATTTATAAATAAATTAATAACAACAATTTATCCTTCAAAATAAATTAAAAACAAGAAATTTCTGAAAAAATAAAATAAAAAACAAATTAAGTACACAACCTTTACGATAAGGAGTATATGCTATTAAAATATTCAAAATATTTTATAAATACCAATAATAATACATCTAATTAACATCATAATTTAATATTTTAAAAAATAATAAAGTTCCACTAAGTTCACCTTGGCCATTATTTTGGGACTTTCACTAAGTTCATCTTAACTTCTTATTGTTGCTTTAAGAAATTGAACTTCTTCTTCTAGCATTCGAACTTGGTAGTACAACTGTCGTATCTCATCGGTGAAAGCTTCATCAACCCATTTGAAGACGTGATTTTCGTTCTCAAGGCACAACAGATTAAATGTACCAATTAAAATAAGAACGAGTAAGCCTTAAATAATTAAAGCTAAATGTATGTACCCTTAGTGAAGCCGCATAGAGACACCGATAATACCGGCGATGTGGGTTTTGATTGCTTCTGGACATGAGCTCGGTAATGTTCACCCTACACCAACACTTACTAGGTATTTCCAGAGTTTGTACTCGTCTCCGACCACCGGTCGTGGAAGATGAAGCAAACATCTTCATTATTTCTCTCTCGGAATTAGGAGGAGTTCGGTTGGGAGAGAGATAAATTAGGGAAGAGAGAGAGAAAAGGGAAGATAACGAATGGGGAAAATCAAAAAGGTCTTTAATACTTAGATTAAACGATTTAGGGATTTTAGCAAATTGAGAAGAGTGAAATTTGAAATTTGAAAAGTTGGGTGGGAAATTTTGTCCAAGATTTTATGGTAGAATTTTCACCAAGTTTTTAGTTTTACAAAAAAACATCAAATTGTACTTTTTATTTATTTTCATTTATCTTAGTTAAACTCTACTTAAATGGCTGATTTTATAGTTATATCAGTTAAATTATGTTTCTTTGGTTCATTTTGCATACGATCATGTTTACATAAACTTTATTTCGTGCCATTAGCAAATTTTCAAATGTAACGAGGTGAATATTAATGAAAAAGCTATGTAAACGCAGTGTATTTCCTAAATGCTTGCTAACAAGCAATGAGATAGAATTTTAGTAATTCTGATTAATCATAATTATCATAAATATTAAAAATAAATCACCATCTTATTACTTCCATGACTTATTAACAAGTTTAAAATTTACAATCATATTACTCAGTTTACATATCGTAATTATACTAGTAAAGAAAAAAGTTTCACTTGGTTGTACAACACACAAATACAAATTTCACCTCGCAACGTTCCCATACGATAAAAACATCAAAACTGAAAGTGAAAGGCTTACAACCTACTTTACATCAAAACTGAAATCAAAAGGTTTACAACCTACTTCACATCAAAACTGAAAGCAAAAGGTTTACAACCTACTCCTCTTTTGTTTCTTGTGGGGGTGTTCATCGTGTTCTAAACCAGTGCCCACATTTTCTTCTTCTCCATGTCCACTCTCAGGTTCACTATAATTCCTACTACAATAGCTTTCTCCAACTCTTGATAGTTGCTCGGTTATTTGAACTATTTGCAATTCTTGGATGTCCTCCACATGCAAAATACTTCTTGTTTGTTCTCTATCCACTGATGTTAGATAAACAAAACACATTTTCATCATCCAAAATATATGATTGCCTCGTAGGTTCCACTACCAAGAAAATGTAACCCAAATTGAGCCCCTTCGTAAACGGATTTATTCTCATCTTCCTACATATCCTCTCATTCAACAATGAATAAATGGTCTCTTACAGTGATGATGTCTTCAATAGAGTTCTAGATGTTTCTCTCAAAACCAAATAGTAATCAGCTTTCTTTGATTAGATCGTCCTTTCATTCCCGACATTTAATCATACAGTTATTGATTATCCAATTGAGTAATAGATAGACCATCCACACTTTCCGGTCTTCATACACAAATGAATAAGAAATTTTTCATTACTACGAATCGAGTCTTCAGTTCAAAACCAAATTGTAATCAGCTTTGATTTCCGACATGCAATTATACAGTTGTTGATTATTGAATTCCCTAATAAACAGACCTTTCAAACTTTCGGATCCTCGACTAGTTCATACAAAAATATGAAATCTTTTATCCAAATCGGAATCCCTGTGAATAAATCGTCTATGGTGGATTCTAAAACGATTTGAGATACATACCCTGTAAAACAAAATCAATAGTTCAATGATTCAGCATCCAAGCGACGAAACCGAGTTAGCAATTCGATGATAATGAGGAAGAACACCACGAAGAGGACGAGAGAGGAAGTTACAAAAAAAAGGATCGAGGAAAGGAGACTCGACTCGAGAGAGAAAGAATAGAGAGAAGAGATTAATTCATTAATTTAAGTTTAAATCGGACAGGGGCACTTTAGAGAATATCAGAATAGATAAGAGTATGCCAAAATTCGTAAAAGTATATGAAAATACTTTTTGCCTCATTAAGAGCATCTGAGATTATTTCCCAAACCATATGTGCACATCAAACCGAACCAAAATGACATTGAACCGGTTTAAAATTGAATGGTTTGGGTTGGGGTTAGCAAACACCAACGATCGGTTATTGAAAGGCGTGCGTGAGTATTGCCTTCTCCTTTGGTCACTCATGTGATTACTGACTGCAGATGTGAAGCCAAAAACAGATAGAGAATCTTTGAACCTTTTTAAAACTCGATTCATCTGTCTGTCTCCACGCTGCTCGAAACTGAAGCTGAAACCAAAAGAGATGTCGTTTGAGGAGTTTAAGCCATTGAACGAGAAATCTCTCGTAGAGTACATAAAGGCAACGCCTTCCCTCTCCTCCAGGCTCGGAGACAAGTACGAGGATCTGGTGATCAAGGAAGTTGGAGATGGCAATCTCAACTTCGTTTTCATCGTTGTCGGATCCACTGGTTCACTCGTCATCAAACAGGTTCTTTTTTTTTTATCTCATCTAATAGCATAAGAGATTCGTTATCACTTCTACTTCTATAGCCGGTCTAAATCAGGAATTAGGGTTTACCTTTTGTAAATCGAATCGAGTTTTTCGATGATGGGTATTCGAGATTAAAGCCTTCTCAATGCAATAAACAAACATATCTGTCTCTGTTGTCTGAAAGTTGTTACCTTTGTCTTAATCTTGGAAGAGATTCAGTTTGTCTTCCCGTTTTTAAAGGTTGTGCCTTTCTGTTGATAATGAGAAAAAGCTTTGATCTTTTCAAATATAGGCGCTTCCGTATATACGGTGTATTGGGGAGTCATGGCCAATGACGAAAGAAAGAGCTTACTTCGAAGCAACAACTTTGAGGAAGCATGGAGGTCTGTCGCCGGATCATGTTCCTGAAGTCTACCATTTTGACAGAACGATGGCTTTGATTGGAATGAGGTATCTGGAGCCTCCTCATATCATCCTACGCAAAGGACTCGTTGCTGGAATCGAGTACCCTTTCCTTGCAGAACACATGTCTGATTACATGGCCAAAACTCTCTTCTTCACTTCTCTCCTCTATCATGATACCACAGAGCACAAAAGAGCAGGTTCCCTTTCTTTTTTTTTTTGGATCAGCTAGAACTCAAGATTGATTCTCAGAAAACCTGATTTTGTGTCTTTTGTAGTAACCGAGTTTTGTGGTAATGTGGAGCTATGCCGGTTAACGGAGCAAGTAGTGTTTTCTGACCCTTATAGAGTGTCTACGTTTAATCGCTGGACTTCACCTTATCTTGATGATGATGCTAAAGCTGTGCGGGAAGATAGTGCCTTGAAGCTCGAAATCGCAGAGCTTAAGTCAATGTATGAGTTTTTTGCTACTATTTTCAATTACCGTTTGCTTTGTAAACTAACAACCACTGTGTATTTATTGTGTTGTTAGGTTCTGTGAAAGAGCTCAGGCTCTAATACATGGTGATCTTCACACTGGCTCTGTCATGGTTACACAAGACTCAACTCAAGTTATAGATCCTGAGTTTTCGTTTTACGGACCAATGGGTTTCGACATTGGAGCTTATCTTGGTAACTTGATATTGGCTTTCTTTGCACAAGATGGACATGCTGCTGAGGGAAATGATCGGAAAGTAAGCTGTTTCTTCTTTCTTCTCATCATCATAATCTAAAATGTTACAAGCATGTCGCTTTAAATGAGACCAACCTTACTCTGCAAATGCAGGAATATAAGCAATGGATCTTGAGAACCATTGAGCAAACTTGGAATATGTTTAACAAAAGGTTCATTGCACTATGGGATCAAAACAAAGATGGTCCTGGAGAAGCATATCTTGCAGATATCTATAACAATACTGAGGTTATGCATCTTGTTCAAGACAAGTACATGAGGAATTTGTTTCATGACTCGCTCGGATTCGGCGCTGCTAAAATGATTAGGTGAGAGAGAGACTGCAAAACTCAAAGATTTCTTTGTGGATCTTGAATATCTTGTTGATAGTTATATAACTTACATCTTTTGGTATTTGATTAGGAGAATTGTGGGAGTAGCACATGTGGAAGACTTTGAATCGATTAAAGATGATAATCAACGAGCGGTTTGCGAGAGAAAGGCGCTGGAGTTTGGGAAGATGCTTCTCAAGGAAAGGAGAAAGTTTAAGTGTATCGGTGAAGTTGTTTCAGCAATTCAACAACAAAGCTGAGTCCTACCTGTCTTAATTTTTGTGTGTGTGTTCCTTGTGCTAAAGAAAAAAAAAACAAAACAGATGTTGAAACTTGAAAGTCCCTTTGCTTTGATGATCTTCTTGGCTGGAGTTCTTGCCATTGCCATGAAAGATCTCACTGTTTAAATAAAAATAAGCACAACATATTCCTTATTTGCTATATGAACCAACTAACAATGAATGTCAAAGGTATGAAACAAACAGAATATAAAAGGTCAAAGAGCTCATACTGCTTCTGCAACTTTTGAAAGAGACGACATGCATGCAGGGAAAGGCACTGCTTTGATTTATTGGTCCGAAAGAGACGTTTGTTTTCTTGAGACACAAGGTATTCCAATTAATTTTATTTAAAATAAAATAAAACACTTAGATAGAACAATATAAATAAAATCCAAAACATAGAGCTACAAGAAATCTGAAGTAGTAAAAAAAAAACACAGAATGAAAGACGCATGTTTGCACTACGCTGGAACATGTTGTACAGTATGGTCAAAATTGAGAACAACAAATATTCTCTGATCTTGATACCAATAGAGTTTCAGAATTTCGCCTACTTGGAGATCTAGTGAATATTTCATGGTATACCAACCATCCCCAAATTCGTATTTGTTGTCTCTAGACCTCAGGGTAACCATGTATTCATCGCCTTCCTCTAAGTCAATTACTTTCACTACCTTGCCGTTTTGCAACTCTTCAGCTGTCACACCACCATCCATCCTCATCAGCACAGACTCAGTTTGTTGCTTCGGCAATATCACATTACGTTTAACATCACTCTTGGTTAGTTGTTTTGATATGATCAAAGCAGCATCTAATGGATCGCTCAAAAGCGTTGATCCGATAGTCTTCATAGTTTTTTTTTCTTCTTTTAAACTAGAGATATAACTTTGAATGTAGGAAGAATAATGCTTCTATATTTTTTTCATCTTAGATGCAAACATATATATACAGAAAGGCTAACTCTGATACATCAAAAATATTCATTCCATTTAAAAAATGGACTATTGTGCATATCTAGTATTTTTTCTATTACTTTACCAAAGAAAAAGGGAAGACAGCATAGGTTGAGAGAAAATAATCATATTTTATGAGCAGAGGTATGTTTATAAAAATAAAAATTTCCATTTACATAACGTAGATTTTCTTATATTTTTATTGGAAATTTTATGACTTCAACCTCAAGAAATGGCTGATTTGATGAGTAGAGGTATGTTTACACAATGCAGGCAAGAAAAGTAATACAACCGAAGAAAAAAATTCAGAAAAACTTCCATTACCAAAACATAAATTTTCTATATATTTGTTGCCAAAATTGTGACTTAAACATCACTGACATATGGCTGGCTCTTGCATCAAACTAGGCATGTTCAGTTCAGATTTCGTTCCAGTTTCGCTTTGATATTTGGGAGAATTGCTAAAAACACTCTAAAATTTTAAATTAAATACAAAAGTATACCTTATTTTCAATCAAATGAAAAATCAATTTAAAGAGGTAGGAAAATGTCTATTTATTCTTTATGACTAAACAAAAAACCAGAATATTATTTTACATTTCTATTCTTAGGAAGTCTACATTTAATAAAGAGAAGTCTACAAGGTATAGTCTTCTCGTGAAGTCAATAGTATATACTTATTATGAAGTCTACATTCTAAGTTAATCTTATAATTTTATTTTGAAAATGTACAAAAATAAATTATGTGATATGTCTTTTAGGTCATCAATATAAGAATCAATATGAGGTATCTAAATTAAAATTTGATATAATTAAACAATTTTAACGAATATATCTTGATTAGGTAATTATGTGTTGGACAATGTTTATGGTTTAGCAAAAGATATTCTAACATATGATGTCTTTTAGGGTTAGATTTTAGATTTAGATTTTTTTTTGTTATTATTGACTTAAATATATATATTAATATTGAGTAATTTATATTTTGTATAGCTTAACATTTGATATAATAACTGAAACTGATTATGAAGAAACTTTTAGAGTTTGGAATTTGTGGCTTAGGGAATGATAGACTTACAATAATGTTTACTTATTGTAAGTAGACGTTCTTTGTAGTCTACTAAAATTGAAAATCACTATTTCAAATTAATTTTAGTTTTTAACTTATAAAATTTGAAATAACATATTATAAAAATCAAAACAATAAGGGTCTCAAACAATAAAAAAATAGTAAATCATATATTAAAACTATTATTCAAACAATAAAACAGTAAAAAAAGCGTAATGCCAATTACATATTTATGAATAAAAATGTATAAATCATATTTATGATACAATAACTGAGACCTTTTTGGTTAACAATCAAACTTACAGTGTTTGAGTTTTGTGATTTAGAGTTTGGTAGACTTATAATAAATTCTACTTCAGTATAGACTACTTTAATTTAAAAATCATCATTTTAAATTAAATTGAGTTCTTTATGAATTAAAATGAGAAACTATATAATATAAGTATTAAAACTAAAGAAATAAATTAAATAATTTATATATTAAAATTATTAAGATAATAGTAATAAAAACAATAATGAAATAGTCTTAGTAGATTTCAAAAAAATCTACTAAGTAGACTTACAATAAAGTGTACTCCAAATTTTTAATTATAGTAGACTTCAAAAGAAGTCTATACTGTCGAAATTTTTAACCTAGTTACAATTTTTGTCTCCCTATATAAATGAAATTCAGACAATCTCTCTCTAAAATGGCTGCACAAGTTTCTAAAAAAAACTCTCACTTCCCTCTAAAACTCTCTCATTGCTCAATTCTTTGAAGGTGAAAATGCATTTTTGTTTAGTTTGTTAATTTTTTATCATGTCTTTTTCACAATATTATCTTGTGTTGTAGGTTAAATCTTTATCACTACATAACAATACAAAAGAAGCCTACAAATTAAACATAAGTTCATTCACAACAACAGGTAACTGAGCTATTTCCTGTAAAAAAGATGAGGGTTTACATAGTTAGCGATCATGTTTAAAAAAACTATAAAGTAGACTTACCAATACGTCTACTATTATTAGCTAACTACATGATCAAACCAAAAGTATCATAATTTCATAACCATAACATATTTTCTTTTAAAAACCACTCAAACATATTAGGATTAAGTTAATCCGATTAACTAACACACACTGTCAAACAAAAAAATCTTGAAAAAACTTAATGAATAATACATAAATTTACTTTTAATATATTTTCAAACATAGACTCCATAAGCAGTCGACGTAAAAGTAGACGTTCGTTACAGTTTACACACAAAGGCTCCATAAGAAGTCTTCTCTTTAGGTTAGTTTTTGCAATTGAAAAATTTATGGGTTACTTTCTATATTTGAAAAAATATTGTGATTTTATAGATGTAGACTCCCATTTTAGTCTACATATTAAAAATGTTTGTTTTTTCAATTGACCAAAAATCACCAAAGATTTGACTTATGGAAGTAAATTTTAGCGGCAGTCTACATATTTGAATTTTTTTTAAAGGTTAGTTTTGCAATTGACCAAGTTTAACTTTCTATTAGGAAACGGAAACAAATGTCTACATACCTGTTGACTTCACACGAAGTCTACCCTCACATACGGGGGGTTAGTTTTACATTTGACCAAAATAAAATAGTAGACTTCGTGTGGTGTCTATCTTTTTCTGAAATTAGTATACTGAAATTGAAGATTACACTTTTTTTTTCCTTTTTGGTCAACTTTTTAACATTTTAGTCAAATAAAAAACTAACATATTCAACGGAGTCAAAGTTTGGGTCAAATACAAAATGGACCTTTTGTAGACTTCTCGGGTAGTCTACAGTATGTAGATTGTCAAGGAACTCTACTTTGAAAAGTCAAAAATTCGGTCAAATGCAAAACCAACCTCTTTTACGTAGACTTCTTTGTAAGTTTACCTCATTTTTTGTTTTTGTTAACAAAGGTAATGACGTAGACTTCCAGGGAAGTCTTCTTTACAAAAAAGTTATTTTGGTCAATTGCAAAACTAACTTGTATGTTGACTTGTAGACCGCAGTGTAAGCCTACACATATGCGTAGACATACGATACAGTCTACTATCATAACACAGATCTGAAAAATGACGAAAACCATGTAAATAAGTACCTTTTCTGGTGTAAAGCTCGTTTCCACCTTTTTTCCACCGTCCAAGCTCCAAATATGAGCCAAAAGAAGCAACTTTGACGACTCACAACGGAGTACACTCAAAAATATGAAGTTATGCTTATGAAAATGAAAGTTATGAGAGGTTTTAAGATGAAAATAGAGAGAAAATGTGAGGAAATGAAGATTTTTTTGCTTATAAATAGAAAAAAAAAGTGGTTGAAAATTGAATTCTAAAAGTTTAAAGAGCTCAAAAATGGTTGTTAATGGTGGTTGAAAAATTTATGATAATGGTATTGTAGTAAATAAGAAGAAATGTTTAAAGTGTAATAGGGTTTTTTAGCATTTTCGAAATAAATAAAAGATAAATATAATAGTAACGAATAGTAATGAAAAAAAAGAAAGAGGTTGTTTTGGGGTTGAATTGAATTTGTAAGTTGTTTTTGAAAAACACCCTTGATATTTTTGGTATTTTGGTTTATAAAAATTAGATGTCATATTAGAACTATATATAATTTAGTTTAGTTTTAGTTTATATACTATCGGTTTCAGTTTATTAAGTTTTATCCAAAAACTATAGATATGTTTATCTTTTATGATAAATTTTAGTTTATATGATTAAAAATCAGATTTATTGAAACACAAATATATATTCCTTACTTTAACTGTCAAATAGAATATTTTCTTTATTTTGATATTAAAATGAAAGTAAGAAAATTAGTAATATCATAATATTATATATAACTATATTTTAACAAAAATATTTTTCATTAAAAGTAAAAAAAAAAAAAAAAAAAAAAATAGGGACATTTGCTAAAAACAACCTAAATTTCAAATCAAATGCAAAAGTGTACCCCAATTTTAATCAAATGAAAAACTAACCTAAAGGAGGTAGGTAAATGTCTATTTACTTCTTATGATTAAACAAAAAACCAGAATGTTATTTTACAATTTTATCCTTATAAAGTCTATATTTAATAGAGAGGAGTCTACAAGGTGTAGACTTATCATGAAGTCAATATTATAAACTTATTACAAAGTCTACATTCTAAGTTAATCTTAAAATTTTATTTTAAAACTATATAAAAATAAATTGTCTGAAATTTATTTTTGGTAATCAATATGAGGTATATAAATTAAAATTTCATATAATTAAACAATTTTAACGAATGTATATTGATTAGGTAACAATAATAAAATAGTCATAGTAGATTTAAAAAAAGTCTATTAAGTAGACTTAAAATAAAGTCTACTAAGTAGACTTACAATAAAGTCTACTCCAAAATTTTAATTATAGTAGCTGCAAAAGAAGTCTATACTATCGAAATTTTTTAACATAGTTACAATTTTTGTCTCCCTATATAAATGAAATTTAGAAAATCTCTCTCTAAAATAGCTGCACAAGTTTCTAAAAACTCTCACTTCTCTCTAAAACTCTCTCTCTCTTCTCTCTAAAACTCTCTCATTGCTCAATTCTTGGAAGGTAATTCTTTGAAGGTGAAGATGAATTTTTGTTTAGTTTGTTAATTTTTCTATCATGTCTTTTTCACAATATTATCTTTTGTTTGTAGGTTAATTCATGGTTATGACCTTCCACTCTAAAAATATAAGTCTTATATCTATAGATTTTAAATGTGTAAACAAACTCTTTGCATTTACTTTGCTAATATTTTATCTTATAAATTCGGTTTTTAAGGTTTTGTTTTTAGAGTAAAAACTATATCTCACATTTTCACATGTACATAGTTTCCAGATCTGAAAATTATCCGATATAATAGACTTGTAATGAAGTCTACAAAACTAGAAGTGGCTTTTTTTATGTATAATGTTTTTTTCTCATAATTTTATCTTTATTTTGTTAATATTTTCTCCCATGGTTTTTATTTAGTTTTCCCAAAAAGGAAAGATTCACATTTTCAAATATATAAAATTTTCAGATCTGAAAATAATCTAATATATAATAGACTTCTAATGATGTCTACAAAGTTATGACTTTAATTTTTTGCCTTATGTTTTTTATAGTTTAATCTTTATTTTGCAGGTATTTTTTCCATGGTTTTTTTTCCTCCACAAAAAAATTGTAAGATTTACATCTATAATGTGTGTTTTTATTTTTATATTTAAATAAAGTTACATATTCAAACTCTATGTCTATAGTTTACTACTAATTTATTTTACAAATTCAATTTTTTTTAACTTTTTAGATTTAAAGTTATTTTCATGTTTGTAATGTATATATATTTTCAGATCTCAAATTTTTCGGATTGAGTAGACTACAAATGAAGTTTATTAACTTTAAATTTTAAACAGACTTCATTAGAAGTCTACTCAAATATGATTTTAATTTTTTTTCTTATATTTTTTCATAATTATATTTTATTTTGCAGGTATTCTCTTCCAAAGTTTTCAAATCACCTTCCATAAAATGTAAGATTTACATATATTCATTTAAAATTTTGTTTTTTTTGTTTATATAAAACTAAATTTAAAGACACAAGCTCTATGCTTTTTCTATGCTAATTTTAGGTTGAACACTCTTTAGAATTATTTTGCAGAAAATACTATTTTCTAATTTTGTAATTGTACATTTTTAGATCTGAAATTATTTTTGGCATGAAGTTTATTTCAAAATTAAGGCTAGTAGACTTTATATAAAGTCTACTGAACCCTTAAACTTTAAGTATACTTTTATGAAGTCTACTAAAAATAATTTGAATATGTTTCCCTTATGTTTACTCATAATTTTATCTTATTTTGCAGGTACTCTTTTCCAAGATTTCATTTGAGATATCAAGATTATGAATAATCAAACACTCCAGAGTTTAAAAAACAATTGCTTTGTAATAATTTATCTTTACAAAATATTCATTTGTAAATAAATTTTCTGATACATAATTAATAAACATTGTATTAATTTTTTTAATTGTGTTGCACTTGTATGATATTATTAATTTTTATTAGCAATTAGTTTTTCTGAAAATACTCTAGTCAGTCAAACAGTTAAAAACCACCATAAGTTAAAACAACAAGTAACACACACAATAATGAATGTGTTAAAATTATGTAATCTGAAGACTTGTTTTATAGCAATTTTAGAGATTTTGCACACAAAAGAGACTAATAATACAAATTAATACAACTCCAATAGCAATAAAAGAGAGTAGACTTTAGTGTTTTTATACTTTCCTACCTGAAACTAATAAAGAAGTTTGCTTTTGTTGTACACATTTAAAAAAAGTCTAGATTACAGAAATCAGACTTGTTTAACACTTCATAACAATACCAAAGAATCCTACAAATTAAACATAAGTTCATACACAACAACATGTAACTGAGCCATTTTCTGTGAAAAAAATGAAAATTTACATAGTTAGTGATCATGTTTGAAAAAACTATAAACTAGACTTACCAATACGTCTACGATTATTAGCTAACTACATGATCAAATCAAAAGTGTTATAATTTCATAAATATAACATATTTTCTTTTAAAAATAACTCAAACATATTACTTTTACTGTAAAACCAAAAAAATCTTGAAAAAACTTAATGAATAATACAAAAATTTAGTTTTAATGTATTTTCAAACGTAGACTCCATAAGCAATCTGCGTAAATGTAGACTTTCGTTACAGTTTACACATGTAGACTCCATATGCAGTCTTTTGTTTAGGTTAGTTTTTGCAATTGAAAATTTTACCAGCTACTTTCTATATTTGAAAAAAAAAATGATTTTTATATATGTAGACTTCCATTTAAGTCTACATATCAAAAAGGTTAGTTTTCTCAACTGACCAAAAATCACCCAAGATTTGATTTACTAAAGTAGACTTTAGAAGTCGTCTACATGTTTAATTTTTGACAGAGGTTAGTTTTATAATTGACCAAGTTTGAATTTTTATTAGTAAACGGAAACAAATGTCTACGTACATGTTGACTTCATACAAAGTCGACCCACAAATACGGAGAGTTAGTTTTACATTTAACCAAAATAAAATAGTAGACTTCATGTGAAGTCTTTCATTTTTTAAATTAGTGTACGGTAATTAAAGTCTACACTTTTTTTTCTTTTTGGTCAACATTTTAACATTTTAATCAAATACAAAACTAACCTATTCAACGGAGTCAAATTTGGGTCAAATACAAAACATACTTTTTGTAGACTTCTCTGGAAGTCTACAGTCTGTAGATTGCTAACGAAGTCTACATTGAAAAGTGAAAAGTTTGGTCAAATGCAAAACTAACCTCTTTTACGTAGACTTCTTTGTAAATCTACCTCATTTTTGTTTTTGTTATCAAACGTAATGACGTAGACTTCCAGGGAAGTTTAATTTGCATAAACAATTATTCTGGTCAATTGCAAAACTAACCTGTGCGTTGACAAGTAGACTGCATCGTAAGCCTACACGTAAACGTAGACATACGATACAGTCTACTATCGCGACACAGATCTGAAAAATGACGAAAACCATGTAAATAGGTACATTTTCCGGTGTAAAACTCGTTTCCACCCTTTTCAACCATCCAAGCTCCAAATATGAAGAAAAAGAAGCAGCTTAGACGACCAACAACAGAGTACACTTGAAATAATGAAGTTATGCTTATGAAAATGAAAGTTATGAGAGTTTTTTAAATGAAAATAGAGAGGAAATGAGAGGAAGTGAAGATTTGTTGGTTTAGAATGAGAAAAAGTGGTTAAAATTGAATTTGAGAGGTTTAAAAAGCTTAAAAATGGTGGTTCATGGTGGTTGAAAATTGATGATGATGGCATTATTGTAAATAAAAAGAAACGTTTAGGGTGTAATTGGTCTTTTGTAATTTTTGAAATAACTAAAAAAAACAAATAATAATGACAATTGTGTAAATATTTCAAAAACATAAGGATGTTTGGAAATTTCATGGATGAATAGTAATGACAAAAAGAAAGGGGTTGGTTTTGCAATTGACTTCAATTTGTGGGTTGGTTTTGCTAAACACCAAAAAAAATATGTTTTATTTGATTTGATGAAAATGAGAGAAAGTAACCTTTTTAACTTAAGAAAAAATAACAAGTTACTAATCAGTGTTTTAATTATTAATATCATATTAATAAAGAACTTTTATGTATATACTATCAGTTTTATTAAAAACTATATATTTATAATATACTAATATATTTTAGAGAAATTTGCCAAAAATAACGTATATATTTATTTTAAACATAAAAGTGTACCTCATATTCAGTTAAATGCAAAATCAACCTAAAAAGGTAATAAAATTACTATTTAGTCCTTCTACCCAAAAGAATTTTCAGAAAGTTATTTTATGATTCTGCATTTCAGAAGTCTACAAGTAATAGAAAGAAGTCTTACTAAAACGTCTATTATGTAGACTTATTTTGTAATCTACATCGTAATTTGATCTAATAATTTAATTTTATAAATGTGTAAAATAATTTTTGTGATTTTTTTTTAATTAATCATCAATAGAAAGTTTAATATGAAGTATATAAATTAAAATTTTATATAACTGAACAAAGAATATATATTGATTTGGTAACATGAGTTAGATAATGTTTATGGCTTAGCAAAAAAAGTTCTAACATGTTATGTCTTTAACAGTTAGATTTTAGACTGAAATTTTTTTTTATTGACTTAGATCTGCATATTAATGTTGTGTAGTTTATATTTTGTATATTTTGATATTTGATACAATAATTTAGATTTTCTTATTATCAAGCAAACATTTAGGATTTGATATTTGTGGTTTAGGGTAAAGTAGATATACAAAAAGTTTACTTCACTGGGTAGACGTTTTTTCAGTCTGTTCTAATAGATATTTACAAAAAAAAAAAATCATTATTTAAATGATCTCTCTTATAGAATATTTATGCTCTTATTGTACACCTAGTTTCAATCAATCATGCTCTGCTTTTACATATTTATGTTCTTATTAGTAATATATTTTTCGTTATCACCATGTAGTCAACATAACTCATGGTTTTGTTGGAAATCCTAACTAAATATCGCATTTGACAACACTTAGGCTACACAACACACCCATCTCTGCTTGGACATGTACAATAATCTGATTCACACAAACTTGTGTACACTATTTTATTTGTAGATATAAAGACAAGGAAGTGTGGTTTACGTGAATAAAAAAAGGTTCTGGTTTTCATAAATGAGGCATATTTTAGATCTTGATAGTATAGGTGTTGATATATTTCTGACTTTATCTTTGTGACGTACAATTATGGATGTACACATGTACAATAACGGATGTACACATGTACAATGTTTTAACGATATTCACATGTACAATGTGGACACACATGAACCAAATTTCTTCATCAAACAAGGGCGAAATTGTATATTCAGAAACTTAGGATTAATTAGATAGGATGTATCTGCAAATCACAGTGTTTGAGACAAAATCAAATTTAACCTAAAAATAATGGACTAAATATGCAAATAAGAGAGAGTTGACCATTGATGATTGAGTTTTCTCTCTACGAATGTGATTGGAGCTTGACGGCGGCGACGAGTGTAGCGGCTCAGGCAGATGATCTCACGGTTTGATACTACAGACAACGATGGTTGTCATGGTTTGAGACTGTGAGTAAGTCGAAATCGCCGGAATTAAACAGCCACTATTCTCGCTTGTGGTGGTCTAGTGGATGATTTTTTATTATTTTTATAGTCTCGTCCATGGTGGATGATGGGTCTTCTGCATCGTTTTTTTGCCGTCGAAATTGTTCCGCCATCGTCTATGTCTCCGTCGTTGCATCGGAGATGCACCTTGACCTAACTTAAAAGATAGATTGAGCAACATAAACAATAATTATATGCATGTTGTTTTGAAAAAAAAGTCTGAGGAATCAGATTTCAATTTAGAAAAAAAATAGAATGTTTTGGAAGAAGAAGACGAAGAAGAAAGATAGTGGGACCGAGTTTGTTTATATCCTGTCAATAAAATAAATAGATATAATCTGAGTTTTGAATGGAAGATAGATGTGTGGTTGAGATTATTTCCTGAAATACATTGTTTAGTTAGTCATACATTTAGTTGTGGATTGACTAGCTTATTTAGAAGAGAGAGAAGTTGTTAGAAGAAAGTGTCTTGGTAGCACAAATTGCCTTTTTATGTTATAAAATACTCAAAACTGTCTTTCAGTGTAATTCTTTCTAGTAGAAAGTTGTAACTCACCAAATGGTTTCTAAATCCTTCAAGACCTACAGGAAGAAGGAGAGACTGAAGATAAGAACGATAATGTTATGAGTGATATTTTGGAGGAAATTAAAGAAGGAGCAGTAGATAGGGACCATGAAAATGATGATGAAGGTATTGATTTGACTGCTGATGTTGAAGGTGTAGTTGGTTTCTCGGAAAAAGCTCTACAGCCAGTTGATGCTTCTGTTGACATTATTTGACGAACTAAGGTGACATTTCAAAGTCAGATTTCCTCTAGCCGTGGTAAGGGCAGAGGGTCAAGGAGATAAGTTGTCAAGTCTAGAGATCTTGTACACGTCGCAGCGCAGCAACAAAAGAGTCATCAATCAAGCAAAAAATGCTTTCTCTCAGAAGCAGTGATGTTGTCAATCTTTGCATGGAACATGAGTGGATTCAACTAGCCACGCAAACAAAAGACGGTTCGGTATTGGGTTAAAAACTGAAAAATTATCTTTTGTGTGTTTGATTGAGACTATAATTAAGGAGAAAAACTTTCAGAAGGTGTTTGATGCTACATTTTCTGGTTGGAGATGTGTTCATAATTACTCAAGCCATAGGCTGGATCGTATTTGGGTTTGCTATACAGATGAGGTTGAGTTATTCTCGGTGTCAAGCAGTACCCAAATAATCACCATGTGGGTTAAATACAAGGGATCTGGTGACATGTTTCTTTGTTTTTTTATCTACGCTTCAAACCATTCAAGTGACAGTAGAGAATTGTGGCATGATAATGAAGTAACTGGGAGGTCAGTAGGACATAATCCATGGATCATTCAGGGTGACTTCAATGTTGCCTTATCAACGCATGAATACTCCAGATTCTCGGACACCAGAATATATATGAATGAAATAAAAGATTTTCAAGACGTGGTTCTGCAATGTGACATGATGGACATCGCTCACGTTGGCACTACTTTCACATGGACAAACTGCCAAGGGGAAAATCCAATACATAAGAAGCTTGAACGGGTCATGGCAAATAGCTGCTGGAAAAGTGCATTTTCATAGTCCTTTGTTACATTTTTCTTCTGCACATTCAGCTTCATGATGTGCCCCAGAGCAATATGAAGCCATTTAAATTCTTCAGCCATGTCACTAATCATCCTAGGTTCCTTGAAGTTGTTGGCCGGGTATGTAATGAGCCACCACTTCCACTCTTGCTCTGCGCTTAGTAAATTCCAAGAAAAGTTAAATACTCTAAAAGCGGAAATGCGGGGTCTGAATATGGATTTATATGGTTATTTTCCAAGCGGTATCAAATAGGATTAGGAGGAGTTCTGTGCTAGGTAAACTGAGGCTATACAAAACCTGCAAGCGTCCACTTTCGAGGCTGCATCAGATGCTTCGGAGCATTGGCATCATATATTTGGCATTGAGGAACAGTTCTACTATCTGAAGTCTAGAGTTCAGTAGCTGGATCTTGGGGATAAGAACTCTCATTTTTTTTTCATAAGGTTACTCAGAGTCAGAATGTTAGGAATACGATTAGGAGGATTGTCATTGGTGATGGCAGAATTCTCACAACTCCCTCTGAAATCAAATGTGAAGCAGCTAAGCATTTTAAGTTTTTTTTTAATGGTTCCCAATAAGTGAAGTTTTGAGTTTCTCAAGAGAAGTTTAGTCAGTTGGTTGATTATTGATGCACTACTGAGGACACCAATAAGCTTCAGGCACCGGTGCAAGCTCAGGAAATCAAGGAGATTATTTTCTCCTTGCCAACAAACAAAACCCCTGGTTCTGATGGATACCCCATGGAATTTTATAAATCATTCTGGTTGGTGATCAGAAAGGATTTTATCTCTGTTGTCCAATCCTTCTTCATTTATGGGTTCATGCCTCATGGTATCAACGCCACACTTCTATCTTTTGTTTCTACAACTACGAATGCTGACAAAATGACAGACGTTTAGACCAATTGCATGTTGTAGTGTTATTTACAAGGTAGTGTCGAAACTCTCATAGACTGAAGGCTACACTACCAGAGGCCATAAAACTTAATCAGTGCGTTTTTGCAGAGAGGAGGTTGCTACTAGAAAATGTTCTCCTAGCCACTGAACTAGTAAATGACTAGCACAAGGCTTCTGTCTCATCTAGATCAGCCATCAAGTTTCATATCTCCAAAGTTTTTGATACAGTTAGCTGGTCTATCATTGAGGATACACTGTGTGCAACGAACTACCCAGATCACTTTGTCACATGTATTATGAGATGCATTGATACTGCTGCGTTTTTATTATTAGTGAAGGGTGAGTTGAAGGGGTTCTTACTAGCAGTAGGGGTATACGACAGGGTTACTCCCTCTCTCTGTATCTCTATGTCATAGTAAGTAATGTTCTCTCAAAACTTCTAAATAAAGTAGCTATAGAAGGACATATTGGCTATCACCCGCACTTTAGGGAGATAAGTCTGTCATACCTGAGATTCGCTGATGAAATAGTGTTATTCACTAATTTATCTCCAGCATCTCTAAAGGGCACACTGGCTGTCTTTGATAAGTTTGAAAGCATGTGTCACTTGTGAAAAAATGTTGTTAAATCAACAACTTTTGTTGCGGGTCGGGAAAAACAAGTGCTGGAGAGTGAAGTAGAAGCTGCTGGTTTCTCTGTCTCAGCTCTACCTATCTAGTACCTTGGGCGACCCTCACCACAAAGATAAAAAAAATGACTATGATCCATTCCTCACCAAAATACATAATCTCTTCCTCTCTTGGACAAGTAAGGCTCTTTTGTACACCGGTAGACTTCAGCTTATTAAATCTGTTATTGCTAGCATCACAAATTTCTGGCGTGCTGCATTCTGTTTTCTCCAAGCCTGAATTGATGAAATTAAGTGTATCTGTTCGGCCTTTCTTTGGAGTGGATCCCCAAACAACACGTATATGGTTAAGATTGTTTGGGTTGAAATTTGTAGGCCTTATGAGGAAGGAGGTCTTGGCATTCGGCGAGTGCATGATGTGAGTACGGTTTTTATCTTAAAACTTATCTGGTGGTTTATGTCTCAGTCATATTCTCTGTGGGATGTTTGGGTGAGTCAGTATTTTCTAAGAGGAGAGACCCTTTGGGACGTGAAGTTCAGAAGGATCATCGGTGTGGTAGAAACTGTTGAAGTTCAGATATCTGGCTCAGAGGTTCATTCGTATGGACATCGGAAACGGTATAATAGAGAGAGATTTTTGACTGATCTTTGGCATCCAAAGGATCGTCTGATAGATATTACAAGAGAGTTTGGTACTAAGAAGCAAGGCATTCCTAGGAACACAAAAATATGTGAGGTGCTTGTTGATGGGGATTGGAGCTTCAAAAGGTGCAGCGATCAACGAATTCAAATGCTAATTAATGCAGGAGGTCCGGTTGTCACTTCTGTATCTGTCTGCATGTGTAAATGATGGGGTTTTGTGGACGCAGGGACCAGATGACTGGAGATAGTTTCATTTCAAGTAAAACTTGGCAGCATGTATGGCAGCATAGTGGTAAGATCCAATGGACTAAGCTGGTCTGGTTCTCGCAAGGTGTCCCACGCTTTACTTTCATCAGATGTATAGCCTTCAAAGACAGGCTTGCTACTGGACATAGTACACATCAATGGGGTCAGCCGCAAGGCTGTCTATTCTGCGGTGAGCTGAATGAGTCTCGAGACCTTTTTTTTTTGCATGTCCGTACACGTTCACGTTGTGGCTGCAGGTTGTGGGAATTTTGTTTGATGCTGAGCCTGACCTAAACTGGAAGATCACCACTCTACAGATGCTCTCAGGTATATATGACCAGGTTACTTTCATTTTGCTACGACTGCCACTGCAAGTAACTATCTATTTCATTTGGAGAGAGAGAAACGATAGGAAGCACAACAATCCAGTTAAGCCTCTGGAGCAGCTGGCTCGACTGATTCACAAAACAGTGAGGGACCGTATCATGTCTACGAATTACTAAATGAAATCTAAGTTGTAGGGTCTCCTAGTTTGTTGGTTTGAAGCTCGTCTATCATAAAATAATTATAGAGTAGTCATTCTTTCACACTGGTTTAAAAACATTTTGTACATATGTTGTTTCCAAAGTTGATTAACAAATTAAATATTTCATTAAAAAAATAAAATAAAAGTTATGAATTTTTTTTAAATGGAAATGGAAAAAAATGAGGATAAATGAAGAATTGTTGGTTTAAAATGAAGAATAAGTAGATTGAAATTGAATTCTTGAACTTTATACGCTCAAAATGATGATTTATGGTGGTTGAAAAAATTGAAGATAATGGCATTGTGTAAATAATAAGAAATATTTAGGGTGTATTTGATTTTTTTTTCTAATTTCTAAATAATAATAAAGAAATTAAATTATAATGGCAATTTCATAAATGTAAAGATGTGTTGGAAAAAATAAGGATGAATAGTAATGACAAAAATATTAGTTTTAGGTTGGTTTAAAAAAATCTATATACAGTAGAATCTCTATAAATTAATACTCAATAAATTAATAATTTCTTTAAATTAATAAATTTCCTCGGTCCCAATTTAGGCCGGTTCAAAATTTGACACAAATTGATAAAATTACAAGATACTATTTTATAGAAAGTTCTATATATGGTCTCATTAAAAATTAAAAATTAATAATTTCTATGTATATATATTTTATATAAGTAAGAACCTATCAGTATACTGTTTGTTTTATATTCACAATGGAATTATCTTTATATTTTCTAAATACTTAATATATTTTGGATGCGATTTACTAATATATATCTAAAATCACATTTAAATTCTATGTACTATATATTATATACACCAAATAATATAGTCTAATTAATATAAATATCAAATTTCAAATATAATAATTAATGTTTATGCATTAAAATCAAATATTTTTCTTATTTTAGAATAAATATATCTTGTTGCCCAAAAAGAATAAAATATCTTAAAACAAAAAAATCAAATAAGAATTTTTTTTTTTAAATTAATATCTCTATAAATTAATAAATTTCAAAGTCCCAACATTATTAATTTATGGAGTTGTTATTATATTTTAATGAATTGGTTTATTTGGTTATATTAGTTATTATACTGAACTATATTAATATACCACGGTTTCTTAAAAATAACATCCTTTTAATTTACAGTAAAACCTCTATAAACTAATAATGTTGGGATTTTGAAATTTTATTAATTTATAGATATATTAGCTTACAAAAACATTCTTATTTAGATTTTTTATTTTAAAATAAGAAAATATTTGATTTAGTGTATAAACATTAATTATTATTTTAAAAAAGTTTGACGTTTATATCAATTTTATTATATTATTTTTTGTATATAATATATATTTCACATAATATAAATGTGATTTTAGACATAATATTTCCAAATCTCATCAAAAATATAATGTTTTAAGAAAATATAAAAAGAAAATTCTATTGTGAATATAAAACTAACAATATAATGATATGTTCTTACTTATATAAGATATGTATACATATAATTATTAATTTATACTTTTAATGGGACTATATATTTACATAGTTAAAAAATATTATCTTATTATTTTATCTATTTGTGTCGAATTTTGAACCAGTCCAAGTTGAAACCGATAAAATTTATTAATTTATAGAGATTATTAATTTATCGAGTATTAGTTTAAGAGGTTCTAATGTATTCGAGACTACAAAATCCAAATCCTTTTTGTGATTAGAAAGATTCAAAAACTTCTCTCATTTCTTTACTTTTATTTATTTATTTATTTATCCAAGAAGGTACATATAGATGATCAACCTGTTGCTTCAGAGACATATCTAGCTGGAGATATAAATAGAGCTCACAATAAAAAAAGAATTGGTTTTTACCACTGAAGAAAATTAACTAAATATATTTCCATTTGGTTGTATAAAGCTGCACCTGCTGCTTCTGTCTCTGTTTTGTTGAGCTGTTGGTCTTCTTTCTTTTCAGGGCACACAGAGGCAAAGTGGCCTTTCTTATGACAATTGAAGCATTCAATTTGAGAGTAATCTCTCTTCTCTCTGTTTCTTTCGCCAAAGCTACTACCTCTGCCACGCCCTCTTCCTCTACCTTCCCTACCACGACCTCTGTTACTTCCTCGTGCTCTTCCTTTGTTTCCATGATCAGAGTAGAGAAGATTTCCTTGTTCTTCGATTTTTTCTCCTTTCATTCGTTCTTTTCCACGTAACCTCTCTTCAAACGCCTTGAGTCGACCTACTACATCTTCATACCTTGTTGTATTTAGGTCAAGAACTTGTTCGAGAGTTGCGGATAACTGTAGAAACTTGTATGGTAGACAAGCAAGAAACTTCTTTACAAGTTTTGGTTCTTCCATTTCCATTGTATGACCTAACGAAGCTGCTGTTCCTACAAGTTCCGATATTCTTCCTGAGAATGAGTCTATAGATTCATTATCTTTCATCATTAGACGATCAAAATCAATCATTAGTGTATGTAATCGTGCTTCTATCACACGATCAGCACCAAGATTCATGGCTTTCAACGCATCCCATATTTCTTTAGGAGATTCTTGATCACCAACTTGCAAGATTAGATTCTCTGGAATTCCTTGGAATAGTATGACAGTAGCTAGGTCGTTTTTCTTTTGATCCTTTGACCCTGGATCAATAGATTCCCATACTTCATGAAAGCTTAACAACACCTTCATGCGCATTGTCCATACCGCATAGTTTGTTGTCGTAAGCATTGGTGTTTTCACCGAAGGCGGCACAGTCATCTTCATCTGCGATTTGACGTCTGTATCACCCATCGAATGTAAATCTTGATTTTCTTAAAACAATAACGAAGGCTCTGATACCAAATAAAGTAATCAAGAACACACGGGATTATAAAACGGTTGCTTTGTTTTATTTCTTTCTTGTCTTTCTTATGCTTTCTTATGAGATACTCTTACATTGATCTCTATATATATAGGTATTCTTAGCTTAACCTATTACAATTTGATCTAGGAATTCTTTACCTAACTTTCCTTTTATTCCTAAACCTATCTTCTTAGTTATCCAGCTTTCTTTAGGATAACTTGTTTCTGAAGTAATGAAGCTTATCCAACATTCTCCCTTCTAGGCTTCATATCATCCTTGCTTAAGTTGAGAACTCGAATCTGCTCCCTCATTTCCTTGAATTTTATCTTTGCCAATGCCTTTGTTAGTATGTCTGCAAGTTGCTCTTTGCCGGGTACATGTTCAACATCGATTTGATCCTTTTCAACACACTCACGTATGAAGTGATACCGTTTGTGAATGTGTTTACTTCTCCGATGAAAAACAAAATTCTTGGTTAGTGCAATGGCCGCTTGTTGTCCACTCTGATCAATGTCTTCTTAACCTTTCTTCCCATTATCTCACTCATCAAGTCTTGAAGCCAAATTGCTTGCTTCGCCGCTTCCGTCGCTGCCATAAATTCAGCTTCGCAAGATGATAAAGCTACTGTCTCTTGCTTTTGAGAACACCAAGTTATTGGTGTATCTCCAAGACAAAAGAGATGACCTGTGGTGCTCTTTCCGTCGTCCGAGTCAGTGTTGTGGCTGTTGTCGCTATATCCAATGAGCTCTTGCGATCCATTGTCTTTAAACTTCAATCCATAACCAAGAGTACCTCGTACATATCTTAGAACTTGTTTTAATGCATCGCCATGTGACTTACGAGGCGAGTGCATATGCCTGCTGAGAATTCCCACTGAGAATGTGAGATCAGGTCTCGTGTGCAGGAGATATCTAAGGCATTCAATCCTTCGCCTATAGACTTTTGCATCGATCTCAGGTTCCTCTGTTGCTTTAGAGATCTTTAAACCAAACTCCATGGGTATTTGAACAGCATTGCACGCGTCCATGTTTGCATCTTTCAGTAGTTGCTGTGCGTATGCTTCCTGCTTAATCTCTATCCCACTTGAGCTTTGTATTACCTCAATTCCGAGATAATATGTTAGTCTACCGAGGTCAGACATCTCGAATTCTTGTGACATAGATTTTTTAAACCCCATGATTGCTTCCATAGAGTTTCATGTCACAAAAAGATCGTCGACGTAAATAGCTACGATAAGTAGCCTTGTCTTTTCTTTCTTTCGATAAACTGAGCTCTCTTTCAAACACTTCCCAAACTTGAGCTTCTTGAGAATCTGGTCGAGCTTCGTGTTCCATGCCCTAGGAGCCTGTCTTAACCCATATAGTGCCTTCTTGAGTTTGAAAACTTTGCTTTCTTCTCCCTTATTTTCAAACCCATCTGGTTGAGCTACAAACACTTCTTCGAGTAACTCACCATGTAAAAAGGCTGTTTTGACATCAAGATGATGGATCTCCCATCCATTAGCAGCAGCAATTCCTATAAGTAGCCTTATCGTTTCTATTCGAGCCACTGGTGCGAAAACTTCATCGAAAGCGATTCCATGTTCTTGAACATAGCCCTTTGCAACAAGTCTTGACTTAAATTTGTTGATGCTTCCATCGGCGTTCCGTTTGATCTTGAAAATCCACTTGAGACCAATGATTTTTGCTCCTTGTGGTTTCTCAACTAAGAATCAATTTCAGCTTCACAAGCTAGCTTCCACCGTTTATCTTTGAGAGCTTCATGTATACTTGTTGGCTCATCATTCAGAATAAGTAACAATGTTTCGCCCTCAATATCAGCCAATAATACGTAATCCTCGAGATAAGCTGGTGTTTTAACTTGTCGAGATGATCTTCTTGGTTCAACTTCTTCATCACCAGTCGTGCTTACTTCTTCCGTTTCATTAGTTTCTGTGTTGACATGCTCTGTTTCTGATTCAGTGTTCGGCTCTGCAAATTCACCTTCGTGGTGAACTCCTGTGATGTAAGGACCACTTCCTTCATCTTCTGTTGTTCCCCATGACATGTGGAACATTCCAGGTTCGGTGTGAGCTTCATTGCTTGCTCCCTTCCAATTCCAACAAGCTTTTTCATCAAAGATCATGTCTCGACTTACAATAATTTGTCTCGTATTTAGATTGTATAGACGGTAAGCTTTGGTTCCGGGTTCAATACCAAGATGAACCAGCGCTTGTGATCTATCATCAAGCTTTCTGAGTTGACTTGAATCCACCTTTGCATAAGCCATACACCCGAACACTCTTATGTGAGAAAGACTTGGCTTCTTTCCTCTCATGCACTCGTATGGAGTTTGATTCGTTAGAGCTCTTGTAGGAACCCTATTGATTAAGTAAGTGGCATGACGCACTGCCTCACCCCATAAGTAATTTGGCATACTCATTGCTTTTAGTATACTACGAGTCATCTCCATTAGTGTGTGGTTTCTTCGTTCAACAACGCCATTCTGTTGCGGAGAGTACGGTGCTGTTAGGTGTCACCTTATTCCATTGTTGTTGCAGAAATCTTGAAATTCTTTTGAGGTAAATTCACCTTCTCTGTCCGTACGTAACATCATGATCTTCTTCTCGAATTCCTTCTCAACAAGGCCTTTAAATATCTTGAACTTAGTGAATGCATCGCTCTTGTGTTTCAGTAGTATCGACCACATGTATCTTGTGCAGTCGTCGATGATAACGAAGATGTAACGGTTCAGAGAATGAGTTGCAGGTGTGATCGGTCCACATAAGTCTGCGTGAAGTAGTCCTAGTGCACGTGAGGACCTATATGACGATGCCTTTGGGAACGGTTGACGTGTTTGTTGCCTACCAAGCATGAGTCGCAGTGATGCTTTTCTTCAGCAATTTTTGGCAAGCCATAAGCCATTCCTTGAGCAGTCATCGTTTTTAATGTTTTGAAGCTGATATGCCCGAGTCTAGCATGCCAACGCCAAGGTTCTTCATCCAGTTTTGCTTGTAGACAAGCTGCTCTACCGACTTGTAACTTTATCTTATAAAGTCGATTTGGTGATCTTTTCACTTTCACCAGTAGCCTGTCGTTTGGGTCTTTTAAGGTTAAAAAGTTATCCTTCATTCTCACCTCACACCCCTGTTCTGTTGCTTGACCTAGACTGAGGATATTACTATTTAGCTCCGGTAGAAAGTAGATATCAGAAAGTAATTTCTGTTCTCCGGTCTTTGCTTCAAATAAAATCGAACCCTTTCCGTTTATATCGACATATGATCCATCTCCGAACTTTACTTTACCCTTTATATTGTCATTCAACTCTGAAAAGAATGATCTTTCTCCAGTCATGTGATTACTAGCTCCATTGTCTAAGTACCACATTCCATCTTCTTTTGTATCACTTTCAAGAGTCTTTGGTAAAAAAATTTCTTCGTTAAGAAACACAACTTCGTGCATGTATAAAGCTGCATCTGCTGCTTCTGTCTCTGTTTTGTTGAGCTGTTGGTCTTCTTTCTTTTCAGGGCACACAGAGGCAAAGTGGCCTTTCTTATGACAATTGAAGCATTCAATTTGAGAGTAATCTCTCTTCTCTCTGTTTCTTTCGCCAAAGCTACTACCTCTGCCACGCCCTCTTCCTCTACCTTCCCTACCACGACCTCTGTTACTTCCTCGTGCTCTTCCTTTGTTTCCATGATCAGAGTAGAGAAGATTTCCTTGTTCTTCGATTTTTTCTCCTTTCATTCGTTCTTTTCCACGTAACCTCTCTTCAAACGCCTTGAGTTGACCTACTACATCTTCATACCTTGTTGTATTTAGGTCAAGAACTTGTTCGAGAGTTGCGGATAACTGTAGAAACTTGTATGGTAGACAAGCAAGAAACTTCTTTACAAGTTTTGGTTCTTCCATTGTATGACCTAACGAAGCTGCTGTTCCTACAAGTTCCGATATTCTTCCTGAGAATGAGTCTATAGATTCATTATCTTTCATCATTAGACGATCAAAATCAATCATTAGTGTATGTAATTGTGCTTCTATCACACGATCAGCACCAAGATTCATGGCTTTCAACGCATCCCATATTTCTTTAGGAGATTCTTGATCACCAACTTGCAAGATTAGATTCTCTGGAATTCCTTGGAATAGTATGACAGTAGCTAGGTCGTTTTTCTTTTGATCCTTTGACCCTGGATCAATAGATTCCCATACTTCATGAAACCTTAACAACACCTTCATGCGCATTATCCATACCGCATAGTTTGTTGTCGTAAGCATTGGTGTTTTCACCGAAGGCGGCACAGTCATCTTCATCTGCGATTTGACGTCTGTATCACCCATCGAATGTAAATCTTGATTTTCTTAAAACAATAACGAAGGCTCTGATACCAAATAAAGTAATCAAGAACACACGGGATTATAAAACGGTTGCTTTGTTTTATTTCTTTCTTGTCTTTCTTATGCTTTCTTATGAGATACTCTTACATTGATCTCTATATATATAGGTATTCTTAGCTTAACCTATTACAATTTGATCTAGGAATTCTTTACCTAACTTTCCTTTTATTCCTAAACCTATCTTCTTAGTTATCCAGCTTTCTTTAGGATAACTTGTTTCTGAAGTAATGAAGCTTATCCAACATTCTCCCTTCTAAGCTTCATATCATCCTTGCTTAAGTTGAGAACTCGAATCTGCTCCCTCATTTCCTTGAATTTGATCTTTGCCAATGCCTTTGTTCTGCAAGTTGCTCTTTGCCGGGTACAACATCGATTTGATCCTTTTCAACACACTCACGTATGAAGTGATAACGTTTGTGAATATGTTTACTTCTCCGATGAAAAACAGGGTTCTTGGTTAGTGCAATGGCCGACTTGTTGTCCACTCTGATCAATATCTTCTTAACCTTTCTTCTCATTGTCTCAATTAGGGTTTGTTTGCTTCGTGAAAGAAAGAGAGAATGGTGAAAAGAGGAGGTAGGAAGAGGAAGTCAGATATGAAGAAGATAACTGACAAAGCATCGCGAGCTACTACTTTCTCCAAATGCAGAGACGGTCTCTACAGTAAAGCGGCTCAGCTTTGCGTTCTCTCCGACGCTCAAATCGCCATCTTAGCGACTCCAAAGTCCAACGCTTCTTTCTTCTCCTTTGGTCACTCCTCCGTTGAATCAATCATCTCTGCTTATCTATCCGGAAAGAGACTCCCTCCTGTTTCGAGTGATACCAAAGCGATGAGAGAAGACTTAGGTATATGTATGTCTCGCATGGATCTAGGGTTAGGGTTTTGGTGGAACGACGAGAGGCTTGTCAATTCTAAGAATCGGGAAGAGATTATGGAAGCGATGAAGTCAATGGAAGTACTCATGAGCCATCTCAAGGCATTGAAGGATCAAACCCTAACAACAACGGTGGAGCACGAGGACGAGGACAAGGTTGAGATTTCACCTGACGATGACTTGGATGAATGGAGCGAGATGGAACTTACTCGACTCCTCCAAGATTTTTGTGATGATGATGCAGTACCACCGCCTGTTGTTGTATCTGAGAACACCTCCAACAACAACCACTCTGTATCTCCTGCAGAAAGAAGATTGGAAGATATTGATTTTGATTCTTTTTTTTGAAGGTTTGGCATCCTATGATGATCAGAAGCTCTTATGGTCTGATGATGAGTTATTGTTCATGTAATTTTTAGGAGAGTATATGTTCGGTTTGTGTCTCTCGATCAGTTTTTGATCGAACTCAAACCAGTATGTGTGGTTTGTATCTTAAATGTCTTAATGGAACTCATGTAATAAATTGTTCTTTCAATTAAGTAAAATTTGAGTTTGTCTACTTCTTGCTATGTTCGTCTTGATTTTGCAAACGTTAATTATGTTCGCTCGCATCTTCAGTAAGAAGTTATTTACATTAGGGACAACAAGTTGTCCTAGTTTGTGAAACATTAAATAGAGAAAGTTTCATGTTTAAATTCCCTCTGTTTCTTTCTCTTTGAGTACTTCACATGACATTCACTTGTAATGAGGAGAGTTTCTGCCTTCAAGATCTGTTGATGCAACAACTCCTCTTCACAGCCCAGATTTTTTGCTGCCTTCCTAGAGGAGGCCAACAACAAGAGAAGAGAGATTGTAGCTGCTCTAGGAGTTCAACTACGGAAAATAAAGATCGAGGCTTGAGCGAGTAAAGAGGAAGATGAGAACAACACCAATGTTATAATGTAGATGCAGAGGATTGAGTTTGATAAAAAGAGCGAGTGCGTGGGAAGAAGCAGAGGAATCCAAACATGACAAGCAGAGGACTGGTTTTTGTCCTTTTGAGTAAAACATGATTGAATTCTCAGACTCCCTTTTGTGTTTCATAGGCTCAAAAGAAATAGAATGGCAAAAATTATTACTTACGTTAGGTCTTGCCTATTGCCTCATTGAACAAATCAAACCAGGACTTATACAAAACCGAACATCAAATATATGGGATTTAACTCATGTGTCTTCAGAAGTCCATATTATATTAGTTTATGGCATATTTGTGAAAGGTGTAGCAGATTAAATGATCCATGTGAAGATAGTTAAATCTGTTTTTAAGAAAACTAATCCCCTATATATTAATTGAGAAACATTTGAAAAGATGTAACCTCAAGTTTGTAATAATTAAAAAGTAACCTTGCTTAGTTGTCAATCAATTAGCATACCAATTAAACTGACGTGACAGCTTTACGTTCAATTGAAATTTGCTAGAGAAAAATAATTAGAGACGCATATAGCGCATGTAACATAGTTTATATATATCGCACGCATGTAATGGAAGAAAAGGAAAATATACGATTTGATAACGATTTGCATATTTGCATGTAATGGTTTTATGGAAGTGTATATGTAAAATGGAAATTACTTTGTGACCAAGTACATACTTAATGGTAAAGGCAAGTGTATATGTAAAATGTAAAACTTAATATGTTAACT
>CAKOAT010139598.1:421331-436538 GCA_932364175.1 Eruca vesicaria subsp. sativa | reverse complement strand
CAAATTTCAAAATATAAAGCATGCAAAAGATTTTACTGGAAAACAAAAAGGTTGACGGGAAATAAAACAAGCGTGGGAGGCGCTCTGACACAGCTACCCGTAGGCGCGTGAGCCTAAGAGAGTAGTATATCGAAACACGGAAGGGTAAAATGGTCCGACTTAAAGAAACTGTCATATCAGGGTTAGTTCACTAATTGAAAGTGAGAACTAGGGTACTTTCGCAAATTAACTCTAAAAAAAATTGAAGACACTGACCATTTTTTCTTTCATTTTTGTCTTCTCCTTCTATTTTCTTTGCGTTTCTCTCATTCTTTCTCGTAGAATTATTTTTCATTCTTTTTCTTTTATCGTTTCTTTTTTCCTTTTTTTATCTCTTCTTTCTCTTTTTTTTTCTGCAAAAAATCGAATTTCTATCAACCTTTTTAAAAGATGTCGTCTTCTATAGATACTAAACTAAACTTCAACTTCTCCATAAAATTTGAGTAGAAGACATCAAGTATGGCAAAGATTCAATCTGATTTGATGATGAATTCTATATTTTGGATTTATTTGATTTTAAGGTATTTTCTGAGTTTTTAATTTAAAATAGTTCTTTGTTTAAACAATATTTGTAGTTTTTTTTGTTTCTTATTTACTTATCTTCAGATATAAATTCAGCATTACTTGATATTACTAACTAAGTCAAACTCGGTATGTAATGCACAGTAGTATTTAGTAGTACTCGGTAGTACTACTAAGTAAACTACTCAATATAATTCAGTAAAATTTGATATAACTAACATCATTATTACATAGTATAATTAATATAACCAGTTCAATTCAATATAACAAATAAAATTTAATATATTAATTTGATAGTACAATTCAGTATAATTAGTACAACTAAGTAGAACTATATTAATATCCAAAATTTGAAATTTTAAAATTTTCATTTGATCATTTTAAAAATTGGAATCTTTTGTTTTAAAAAAAATTAATTTCGAAAATTAGGAAATTTGAGAGGCAAATAATCAGATATTCATATTTCATTAAAGTAATAGATGTATAGGGAATTTGAGAGGCAAATAGGAGATTGATTCATAACACATAGAATTTCTGACGTCTGACTGATCATCAATGAGAACATAATTATTTAGTTGCACTAATTAGTGTGTCATATCTCATGCATCTCTCTCGCTTTTATTATGCTTTGAATACAACCATGTATATGCAATAAAAATATTTGCAAAAAAAGCATACCCAATAAAAAGTCTCGGATTGGTACGAGCCCGGCTCATAGTACATTACGTGTACAACTCTTACTCGGTATTTATAGAACAAGCAAAATAAAATGAGAAAGGAATTCCATTAGAAATTAGTTTACAAGAAAATAATTTCCATTTGGATTGATGGACAAGATTGGTAACTAATAAAGTTTAGAAGGTTGCATTTGTGTTTGGACGATAACACTCATCTCTTAAACATCTCCTCAGTCACATGTCAACAAAAGCTATCAAGATTCAGTGTATTGATTTATTTCAACATGAAATAATGAAAAGTATTATTAACGATAAACAGGTTTTAAACCATTCACCTGTCTAACACTAAAATGAATATTTATAATCAAAGATTGCCTGCGGAAACTGTATAGTCTAGAGATTTGTCAACCCATGAATTGGAGATTTCAAATCGTTATGTACACGATGGTAACTAAATTATTTATAAAACCCACTTGGAATATGGTTCCAACACTAAGTACCATTGTTTCACAGTAACTATTGCTTTTCAAGAAAATGTTGTTTTAAACATTTTCCATACAAATTAAGATGATTCCTAATGATTACAGCCATAGCATATTTATTATTACACTGTAACACATTTTATTAGTCAATATTTCCTGTAGAAACTTTAAACTTTTCCCACATATTATGAAATTTGTAACAATTATCATTTAACCTTTTTAACCAAACGCTATTCAACTTCTATCTTTAACTTATGTATATTAAGGATAAATTAAGAAAAGAGCAATAACTAAACATTAAAAATTAAAACATTTAGATTTTTGAAAAAATAAACATTTATCAGTTTATGCGAAAGAAGTAAACATTAATACATAGTATTCGCATTTTCATTGATTTGTTGTTAATTAAATCAACATAACTTTTAGGGTCATGAAGACGGGGAAAAAACACTTCTAGGGTCGTGAAGAAGGGAAACACAATCTCGATGCAGTGGTACTAGTGATGCTCATTTCAGACATATGGAATTATATATTGAATCTAAAAGTCATATTCTTAATTTCGTGCATTATCTCATCTCATACACTGATACACACGTCACTTGATATACCTTCACTCGAGTCAGTTTTTTCTTTCAATCAATATATTTAATTATAGGTTAAACAAATCAAAATTAAATTAGATAGCCATATCATATATGTATAAGTATACGAAGACATCAATATTCTGACCTTATATAATGTTCTACCGAAGTAGTGTCTTTAGAAATTGTTTTCGAGATTAAAGCAATTAATTTCTATATTTTTCTGTTTCAACATGGCACCATAGACTATGGTGTTGCCTGCTGTCATGCTTAAAAATAAGAAACCAATGCATGATGTATGGTAAAGCTGCACCAAGTACAAGTAATAACTTTTGAAAACTAGATTTCCTCATCAGGAGGCTGAAAACTTTTAAAATTCAACAGATAACGATACGTCAACAACCCTTGTTGGTGATAAGCCATCTCTTAATTAATTTACAGCACACTTTATAGCCAGATGTTCTAAGTCGATCCTAAAACAACTGGTGAAAACAGTTAATGCGTAGTATAACTGAAATATCGTGACAAAAAACTGTAAGAAACAAGAATTAGCAGGAACTTAATAAGAATAAGCAAGAAAAAAAAAATATTTTACTAAAATAAACAAGAATAAGCAGGAACTAAATACTACGTAGTAGTTTAAAAATATTGTCACTGAGAATCTTGAGTGAAATTTAACGAAGCCTTCAGGATACAAATTTATAGACTTTATTTTATATTATTTTCCTTGTACGAAATCCTGGTCGGATTGATGGCAATGAAAAGTATACCATTCAATTGAGTTTTTTTCAGTAATTAAAAATTTGAAATAAATAGTATTTGTTTGATCATTTAAAATAGACTTACTCCACACTTTAAAAAAATAGTATATTGTAACCTCTAAATTATGTAATTAGTTTTTATTTTTTAAATAAAAATATATCAAACATGATTTCAAATCCAATCATGGTAAATTGCCCATATAGTAGATGTACATAGAGAAGAATATATTATGAAAACCTCGGACATTCATTAAAACATTAATTAATTAAGAAGAAAAAAACTGATGACTGGATGACGAAAAGAACAAAGGAGAAGGTATATGTAATTACTAATGAATAAACGGATATATACGTATATGTATATTCTGCATTTATTGATGTCATATCTGGATAAATTTTGTATAGATATATACTAGAAATCTACTTAAAGTCTTGAACTAAGTATAGTTAGCAGCAGGTGTCTCCTTGTCCGGGCACACTGATGTATTGATCAATAATGTATGATATATACGCGACATTCATCCATTTTATAAAGCAGTAATATGTACTCCCTCCATTCTTAAAAGATCCATATTCTAGGATTTTCACAGATATTAAGAAATATACATTAAATTTGAATAGGTTTTTGTTATTAGTTTTTTCCCATAATTTTAAACCAATAAAAATCTAATAAGTGAAATTAAATTTTTTTGAAATTTACAATTATTTAATAAAATATGCATTGAAAATGTAAAAAATAAGATTTTTAAAAACAAAAAATTTCTCTTGAATATAGATCTTTTAAGAACGGAGGGAGTATCATGTATGTGCTCGTACCATAACTACAATGACCATTTACTTCATTTTTAACTTCTTTAACTATATATTCCTTTTGTAAAAAGAGGGAAACCAAATTTTGTAACAAAAAGTAAAAACTTAGGTACCATCTTCCAAAACCAAATTTTGATTTGAATTTTTAGGACTATAGTTACAACGTGAACTCGATTTACGATACGTAAACATGACTAATAAGAAATAGACTTAACGAAATACATTTAATGCAAGGCTTAACAATTGATAAGATCAGTCCTGGATAGGATTATATTAACAAAATACAAGACTATTTTAGAGCCTTAACGACAAGTCAAGGTGACTCATCTCCTAATCCTGATCAAGACCACTCTCCGGCACACGACGGCCTGAGAAGTCCGTCCGGCCACCACTTTCGACAAATCCTTCATAGCCACGGCCGTAGATCTCAAACCGGCCGGAGAAAGGGTAAGGCTGATCAGAATCAACAGTAGTTGAGGATCTAAAGAGTTCTCGACTCTTCTTGGCTAAGGTTCTCTCTAGCTTATGAGCGTTTTGATGGCCACCTAGAGCTTGAGAGCTGTAAAACTTTCTTTGACAATAGTTACAAGAGAATACTCTAGGCTGCTCCAAACATGACGATGAGTTCGTGGAAGAAGCAGAAGAAGACGTAGAAGAAGGCTCGAGGAAAAGTTCTAGGTTTAGTTGGTGGTTATTGTAACTTGGTTGGCTCAGACGTAGAGACGTGTTTGGCTGAAAGTCCATACCTAAATGTTTAGAAAGAAAGAGAGGGAAAGGGAGAGGTTAGAGAAATGGGAAGAGGCAAGTGTGTTTGAAGAGTGTGGGGTTGATGGGCATTATATTTAAGGTGTTAAGGTGCGTAGATCTGCTCAAAACTCAGGTTGGGTGCAGCTTCGACTGTAAAGTATGGGGGAGAGAGAGGGATATTAGAGAGATGAGACATGTAAGCTGAAAGAATCAGTGGAGATCCGAGTGTTGTCGCCTTCATTAATGGCATCCTTTGAACCCTTTGTCGGTCCATCTAATATAATTTTCCTCAAAGTTTTATATTTTAAATAATATATTATTATTATATATACTTGTATCATTTTAGAGTGTTGAACACCTTAAAAATGATGTCCCATGTGGTAGTTGTTAACACCATACACATAGAATAGCAATTTTAATAGTATAGATGTTGTAGTTAATGCCTTTTCTATTTGACATTAATCTATTCCGTAAATTTTCGCAACTTACTTTAAACATGTATAATTTCGGTATGTGCAAATTCCTTAGAATTTTCTTGTCATACTCCAAGTTTACCAAAGTTTTTTCCTAGTACAACCAAGAAATCTATTTGTGCTCAAATTTATTTCATACCAAAGTAGTATGAGAAAAGATGATCATATACATACAAATGTCAATTTATATGACTTTGCTAAGCAGTCGTTTGAAATAATATCATGTTCAAAACCAACTATTGATTAACAGTACAGAATTACAGGTGGTTGTAGAATTAGGTTTAAAATCCAAAAGAGATTGTTTATGAGAAAATACATTCACTCAAACTAATTCTATATACTATACTTTGCAAGTTTATATATGCATCAAGTATCACAAATTTGTATAGAAAATGTACCCTAATTCATAAAATTAGAATTACATTATATATAGATATAAAGTAACCTAACTCATAGAAAAAGTTACATTTGAAAATTAAAGTTCAAAAATGAGAATTTATCATTAAGGGCATAACTGTCTATACAAAAACAAATGTGAATAGAGTTTCAATCAAAACAGCTGTTAGGAAAGACTTAAGATCAAAGCTCTCTTATCAGATTTCCAGTATTGGCTATGAACACTTGCCGTGATAAAGCTTTTTGACTCGGCTTAAACATGTAAGATGATGTTAACCCCTATTTAATTGAAATCATCTCTCACCGTGTGATCATTCTCTCCATCAACGGTTCACAAGGAGTTCGTACCAGATAAGATGTGGACTGCAACACAGTGAACCCACTTTGGTTATATTACGCTTTGCCTTCCGTGAGCTTAGAATCACAGAAGTCATTTCAGTTCTAATTGTTTCAAGTAAATTCAATTAATACTATTAATTACTTAGAATCAATAAAGAAACATCGATGTCATGTGTACATATGTTTCATTAAGACCTTTGTCGTTTAAAAGATTACGTTTTCGTGCTAATCTCTCATGCTTGTTTCGTTCTTTAATTAATTTCTTTCGTGTTCAATCGATTTTTTGAATTTATGGTACTTTGCTGATAAGTTAGTAAGTAGTATAAATTACCTTGATATATCATGTGCAATTCAAACAAAATGGATTGTTCTTAGAAAGAGGGGGGAGGTGGAAGGGATTAACATGATTATCATGAAATATAACCTTTTTTTTTGGTCAACCATGAAATATAACCTAGTGGTTTGTGTTATCCTTCAAATTTTTATATTGCACATTATCAATTAAAAGTTATAAAATAAGATGTATAAAGAAGAAACCAAGTTAATTAGAAAAATCATCTTAAGTTTTACTATTGTTTAGACCACCAATTACAAACTAGTGATATTTTTACAGACATATAATATCATTAATAACAAATCAAAATTATAAAGTCAACAACATACATACTTTTTTAGCCCTTTTTCGAAACAAAAAAAAACATACAAACTCTTTGAAAAAAAATTATTACATAATTAGTTAATATGTTTCATACAATATATTGAAGACGAGGATAACATAATTACTGGTTTTGATTATAACATAATTAGTGAATTTGATAATGCTTTTTGAAATAAATAATATCTTATTTTATTTTACTGCCATATGAAAACTGATGCAATTATGTGATTTGATTATGAGGAGACGTGGAAGATGAGGCGACCAAAATAAAATTAGAAAAGAAGGTTGGACTATGTTGCTGTCCACCTCAAATCTATTTGTCCTAGGATGGGACGACATTAAACTTCATGTGACGATTAGTCTACTTTACATCACAATATGTAGTATGTAGGTATACGGAAGTAATTAGACAAAACGCAAATACTCTTTAGATTATTCGTTAGACTGCGTCCATTATTACACTTTTATTGAACAAGAATGTCTATATTATACTCTGCATGTACCTAAAGTAAAAATATACAAGATCGTTTTGTTTATATTCAGATGATTTTATCCTGAATAATGGTCCATCAATTATAATATTTTGTGAAATTTCTCATATTATAACTGAGATGATGAACTACGTCTATGACATTATAACTGATTTGATGATGAACTAGTTTTTAAGAACAATTCCAGCCCAAAGTTCTCATGGTAATATAAATGCATGTATTGGACTAGCATTCTCATGTTTTAAGTTTTCCAACAATATATTTATATTATTTTATATTTTAACGGTTTGTTTAGATATCCATAAGAATTTGTAATAAAGCTGCTCGAAAAAGATATATGTATATAAATGCATTTAAATAAATTAATTACAGGCTATGTGGACTTTAAATATTTATCTCTCAAAAATATTTATTTAGATATATTTCACGTTGATTAAGAAAAATATAAAAATGTATTACATTTCTTATATAGTTATTTAAATAAAAATATTTAACTAAATATATTGGTTATTTAAAACGGTAAAAAAAATGAATATGAAACTTTGCGTTGGAAATGTAGCATCACTCTTTTTGAAACAAAATAAAAAAAGTTAGAAATACATTCTTTATGAACAGATGGAATATCCAAAAGAATACATTCTTTATTTTATATTTTTTTTATTCGGAAATCTGTCGATATCTCTTATTTAATCTTCTTGTTTCTATATTTCATAGGAAATATCTACCACATCGAGCCCGTTCCAGGAGAAGAAACTCAATTTATTGACTCTGGTTATCAAATGATTGAACAACCGGGCCGACAAATTTGGTGATCCAATATGTAATCCGCTTAGAGTTTTAGAAAAAATCATTATTTAAAACCTAATAAAATTCACAAAATACCATTAAATTTTGTAACTTGAATTACTGGTTGAACAAGTACGTAACTTTTACTTATTTTTCTTTGATTTCAGTTATATATTAGAATTTTTTTATATTCTAATAAAAAGTCAGGATTTTAGTTTTTAAAAGTAAAAAGAGCGTATAGCATGTAGATTTATGAATCTATTAACAAAATAGAGTTGTGTTGTTGAAGAAAAAGAACATGTCAGACTTGATTATAATGAGTTAGAGAATGATGTTGCTAAAAAAATATTCTAAAGACGATAAAGGGACAGACCTAAAAAATTGATGTAAATTTAAGAATTGAAATTTCTTAGTTTATATTATATATAATATTAATTAAACTATTTATTTGTGATTTTAGATTTTGATGAAGAATTTACGAAAATTGTTGATATGATTTAGTATTATTTTATTTTTGTTATCATAATCTAATGAAATTTGATGTTTTAGTTTTAGTTGATTTTGTATTTAAAGTTTAATTTATTATTTATATTAAATATTTAAATACTTAAATATTTTAAGTCTTGATATATTCTTTTATATGTCACAATTCTTAACTTGTTAAAAAGTTTAAATAGTCTAAATTATTTTTTTAATATTTTGTATCTGAAAAAAACAAAAAAACTAAAGTTAAATATTTTCTAATTTATTTTTAAAACATAAAATTACTTGTATATTTTAATAAATAATTTAATATTATATAACAAAACTAGTTAATTTATTATCTTGGGGTTCATCTGCGATCTATCCAATAACTTGCTGATTCGGGAAATTATCTGGTTTAATATTTGGATCGGGGTTAAAAACTCTTGCTAGCAACTTAGAAAGCTGTTACAGTAACGGGATCACAATATGGTAAACCATGTGTATTGCTTGTTAAATTAATTAGTATCTTAATTAAATAATTCTAGCAAATACTCACTCAGGATGGCACATGGGAAGTGAATGCCTGAATGGGACTGAATATTATACTGAAAAAGATAAATAGAAGACAAGTTCGTCAAGTTGATTGGTTTATGTATACTAAGCGTACGACTTCAACCAATAGCAAAAATGAGTCACATAAACCCATTATGTCCACTTCCAAATTGATAGACGCAACAACAAATAAAAAAATCAATCAATAAAAAGAAAGATCAGATCTGATCACTATAAAATTAATAAAATCATAACCCAATTTTTTATTTAGAAAGAAGAAAAAGGAATGATTAGAACAAGATTAGACCATGATTGTGGGATTATAATCTAAACAGCCGGCTAAGTTTGCGCTGAGCATTTTGTCTCTTTATTACAGACACAACACAACCAGATTTGTTTCTCATGATTTGCTATGTTCATGTTAGTTTTCTTGAGTAGTTCTATGAAAATTCTAAATTAAGATTTACGGGGAAAGAGATTAAACATTATAATTATATTCTATGGTCAGTCAAAGATATAGTCTTTGTACTTTGTAACATATATTGTCTGTAGTTGACAAAAAAAAAAACATATATTGTCTGTCAAAGTGGGCAAAGGAAAAATCATTTGTGTATCTCTATGAGTGTTAGTAGTATATAAATGGAAGAAACTTAGACAGGAATGGCTGTGAACATGATTTTTCCTTTGCCCACTTCTAATAGCAAAATATCTTCGTTTAATGTGAAATCAAATATTTGTTAACTAAATTTTGATTGATAAACATGGCCTGTGTTCGCCAATATTGGGAGGCCGTATAGTACGATGAATAGTAAACATAAATTTGATAATATGGATATTTTGTTCACATTTTTTGATAATAGTATGATTGAATAACATAATAAACTTTCTAGTAATTTTATATGTATTTATTATATATAGGAAACACTTAATAGATGATATCAATACGTTGATAGAGAGTTGTGAAATGTAAGTATCAATTAATATGAGACTGAAAAAAAAAAATATATGTATGTATATATATATATATATTTAATAATCAATTTTTTACTACATACTCTTTTTATTTCATATTAACTGTTACTTTACCTTTATACACATATATTAAAAATAATTAATTTTATATATTTTATATATATAAAAACACAGTTATCTATATAGTTAACGACATTTCAACTAACAGAAAAATAAATTACACTATAAAAATTAATAAAATGACACTTATTTTGTAACAAAAGTTTTTTTTTACAATGAGCGGAGAGAGTACATTTTAAGATTGCAATGTAGAATTTATTAATTTTATTCTCCGGTTTGTTTTTCCATTGACTGAAATATGGTGGTTATATGTATAGGTAATGATGTTTTTATATTAGAAATATGCAAAATTTAATGTTTTTTTTAATATGTATGAACAAATGTAAAACGACATTTAAAATGAAATGAATGGAGTAGTGTTTATGATAGAATAAATTGGCAGCTACATTAAACTTGATAGCATGTAAAGTCAATGATGCAAAATCACTTTAACAGTGAATAATATTCTAAATGAATAATTATATTTGGCATAGTAAATTATTTTATAATTGAAACACTAGAATCACTTAATTTTTTTTTTTCGTTATTTTTTACAAAGAGATCAGGTTAAGCTAGGGCGAATGCATATTCAAGAACCTAATACTTTATCCAAAAAGATCAGTTGTCTATCAACGACTTAATTTTGTTCCTTTTCAAGGAGAGACTAAATGCGATGAATGAAAAATCAACTCAACTTAATATTTTATTTTATAAAAAAACAGCTCAACTCAATTGTCTATCGAAATCCTCCATCGCTGTAGTAGACTGATAATATCCATTCACAGTGTTTGATTGACCAACTAAAAAGTATATTGCATTTAAAATGTATTCATCAACTACTCAATTAAATTACTTTTCAAAACGTGAACAATACAAAAAATATGATGAATTTTAATGAATAATCTAAACATGCAAAATCAATATTTCCAAAGCGTGACTACACATATATATGCCAATTTCCTGTATTGATATTGGTAGGTTAGGTCATAGACCTAGCTTTTTTTTTGTCACAGATGACCTAGAATCTCATACTCAGAAATTTAATCGAGAGAGTCAAAGAACTTGGCGGGGCACAATCTAAAGCAACACTCACTTTAGAGAAGAAAACTGTTTCTTATGGTGCTGTACAAGCTTCAATCGTTGTACACTTTAACTCGTCACAGGATTAATCTATAAACAACAAAATTCATGTTATTTATATATATTCTTCAAAAGAGAGGAGGATACTGTGCATAATGCAATCTCAATTCATCATGTTAGTGCGTTCTTATCCAGATCTCCTCGTCCCCTTCTTTTAGCATCATGTCCTATTTTGATTATATTTCTATCCACCACGAGTTAACATATCCTTAAACAATCGAAAATAGCGATGGGTTAGTGATAGAAATGTTTGGCTATGAAACAATGCTAAATGATATAATGGTTTTGACCTATTGGGTGCATTTTCCAACGGGGGATTCAGCAATAATTTGACTGCAAATTAGTTTTAAAGTATTTAATTTTTTGTTCTAAAAACTTTGAAAATTAGTGTAAGTGTCAAATATACAAAAAAAACATAGCATATTCTCTAATAGACTATAAAAAAAATTCTGGATATGATGTAAAAAAAATTGGTTTGTTTTCAAATGTAGTGAAATTTAGCACCTAGAATTTCCTTTTTCCAGGATGAAAATACTATGTATGATTAAGACCCTTACTTGTGAAAATATTTTAGAATTTAGTTTTAAAATATTTAAAATTTAGGTTTAAAACTTCAAAAGTTAGCATAAGTGTCAAATTACAATATGAAAAAAACATATTAAGCATATACAACGCTAGCATACTTTAGAAATTTTGTGGACATGATGTAAGAAAGTTTGGTTTGTTTTCAAACGTAGTGAAATTTAACATCTAGTTTTTTTTTCAAAATGAAAATATTGTGTATGATTAAAACCTTTATTTGTGAAGATATTTTAGAATTTATTTTTCAAATATTTAGAATTTAGTTTTAAAATATTTAAAAAAAATATTTTTTTTTTAAAGTTAGTGTAAGTGTCAAATTATAGAAAAAACATATACACTGTGTAGCAGACTATAGAAAGTATTCTATGAACAAGATGTTAAAAAGCTTGGTTTGTTTTAGAACATAGTGTAATTTTAAAACCTAAGCGTTTTCAAAATGAAAATATTGTGTGTGATAAAGACCTTAATTAGTGGAAAGTTTTATTAAAATTTAGTTTTAAGAACTTTGAAATTAATTTAAGTGTCAAATTACAATATAAAAAAAACATGTTAAGCTACGGACATAATGTAAAAAGACTTGGTTTATTTTCAAACTTAGTGAAAATTAACACCTAGACATTTTCAAATGAAAATATTGGGAGTGATTAAGACCTTAATTAGTGGAAAGTTTTATTAAAATTTAGTTTTAAGAACTTTGAAAGTTAATGTAAGTGTCAAATTACAATACAAAAAAAAACATGTTAAGCTATAGAAAATATGCTACGGACATAATGTAAAAAGACTTGGTTTATTTTCAAACTTAGTGAAAATTTAACACCTAGACATTTTCAAAATGAAAATATTGTGAGTGATTAAGACCTTAGTTTGTGGAAACTGGAAAGTATTTCGAATTTAGTTTTAAAATGTAGTTGTAAGAACTTTGAACGTTAGAAGTGTCAAATTACAGTAGAAAAAACATGTTAAGCATATACACGGCTAAAATTGCTAACGGGCTATAGAAAATATTCTATGGACTGGATGTAAAAATCCTTGGTTTGTTTTCAAACGGAGTGAAAATTTAACACCTAAACTTTTTAAAAAATATTGTGTGTGAAGACTTTAATTTATGGAAAATTTTAGAGTTTAGTTTTAAGATATTTAAAATTTTGTTCTAAGATCTTTGAGTTAGTGCAAGTGTCATACGGAAACAATGTCTTAAGCATATATATATTGAGAAATGTCCTCTGTGTTTAAAACATAAAGGGTTAAGAGTTAGTGGATAAAATACCTCGATAAGCAAAGCCTTCGTGACTCCATTGCCTTATCTTCCTCATCTTTTGTGGCAGTAATCCTTCTAACAAAGCTCCTTCTATTAAACTTCATAACTAAGAGAATGTAGTACGGGATGATTTCCCTCATTGATAGGCTCTGAGAAGAAGGGAAAATAGTTATAGTGAGAAATGTTCTCTGTACCTAGTAAATCCTATAACAAAAAGGGTAAAGAGTTAGTGGATACCATCATGGGCCTCCATTGCATTTTATTCCTCGTCTTTTGTGGCAGTAATCCTTCTTTTAAACTTGATATCATCCTGTAAATACAGAAGACTAAATAAACACAAAACTCCTTCTTTTAAACTTCAAAAAGAGAATGTGTTACACATAAGTTATTACCTTTATGCAGTTTCCCAAGTTAATCACAGAATGCTATCAATAGAGTCATCTACCATGTCCACTCTGTTCCAACATGAAAAAGGCAGAGTGTAAGACTAAAGTTTCATACTCTTCTGGTGAAAGGAAAAGTTTTGAATGTTACCCAGAAGAGGAGCAGGAGGCAAGAAAGCAGTGTGTAAAAGAGCCCTGAGAAGAAAGCATCCATCACTCTGTTCTGCAAAAAGAGAGAACCTTTATTAATTTTACAATTTCTACATGAACATTCAATGAAGTATAGACTCTGCTCTTTGGATCTGTTAAGTTTTGGATAGAGTAAACACCTGAATTTCGAGATTGAGCGACCCATGGTTGAACAAGAGACCTAAACTTCTGGGTCAGTCTGCTCTTAGCTTAGTGAGTGACGAAAGGGAAAAGAGTTTGTGACCATGAGATCTTCTCTGTAAGACATTCCACATAGCTTCGCTCGAGAAGAAGCAACAAAGAAATAAGATTCTATTTATTTATTTTGTCTTTGTTTAGAGAAGAAGGAGAAATATTGATGTTCTGGGGAAAGAAGAGAACTGTATTTATAGAAAAAATGTTGATATTTGTCTAACGGTCATATTTGGTCGATTGAATAATTATTATTTGTTATTACAAAAGAAAAATGGAAATTGATCACAACGGTAATAAGTTTTCTTACAGGTCCAACGGTCATATTTTGTCGTACCGTGTAGTAACGTTCATATTCTCAAAAGTTGTGAAGTTTTGAGTGACAATTTTTAATTTGAGTAACAACTATAATTGTGTTCAAAAAAAAAAAGAGTAACAACTATAATTTTTTTTTCAAAAGTCAAAACCGGTTTGGGCTCTTGTTATTTTGGCTCCGACTACTAACAAAGTTTGAAATGTTGGCTTAGGCATATTTTTGATTGAACTTTTATATAGGGTCTATTGCAGAATTGTTACTAAATATGAGTTATTGGCGAAACTACTGTATTAAAAAGTTGTATTCACTTCGATGTAGACAACTATTAATGTTCTTAGAAACTTTTTGCTATAATCACAATTTCAAATCTAAGTTGATTAATCGCACTTCTATATATGATTTAAAAAATACTTTAAAGTCTTTTAACTTTTTTCTATCCTAATATTTTTTTGATAGAAACATATTGTTCTTCAAACTAAATAACTATTAAAATTATAGTAACTGATTTCATTAATCTACTAGTTGTATATTCCCCGCGCAAGCGCGGAGCCAGGATCATTATGTTTACGTGTATTTTTTTCGATTGTTGGTTTAGTGGATTCTTCTAATGACACCAATTAATAATGAAATGGGAAATTTCATGTTTTTATATCCTAGGTCAAAACTTGATATAATTCTATATTTATAGTATTTATATTTGTATTAAACGATTTATCAATATGAAAATAACCTTAATTAAGTTAATATTCGTTGCTTAAGTTTCATTAGATAGGTTTTTATATATGTTTTTTTGTAAGTTTCGGTTTTGTTCATAAATGATGTGGCATTTTTATCTACGGAGTCATCGACTGTGGGAATTCATTCGCCGAAATCTGGAGTCGGTGGTGAGAAATGTTTTCAATGAAATTATAGTAGTTATTAAAATTTAAGAGAAATTACATATTCATTTAATAAATAACTTACTTAAATTTTGTTGTTTATTTTATTTTATTTCACATATATTTTTTTTTTGAAAGATATTAGGAATGTGTTAAATGTTATTTATATGCGAAGTAAGGTTTATAGGAATATTTAGGATATAATATAGTTTTTAGTGTGTAAAAGTATGTGTGTGTGTTTTTGCTGTAAATAGTTTTTATATCGTAGATCAAAACTTGATATAATTCTATATTTATAGTATTTATATTTGTATTAAACGATTTATCAATTTGAAAATAACCTTAATTAAGTTAATATTCGTTGTTTAAGTTTCATTAGATAGGCTTTTATATATGGTTTTTTGTAAGTTTGAGTTTTG
>CAKOAT010139598.1:323166-421231 GCA_932364175.1 Eruca vesicaria subsp. sativa | reverse complement strand
ATTTTTGAAAATATATATTAGGAAATATGTGCAATGATTTAACTTTTTGAGCTCCTAATCTATATTATTCAACCCTCATTAAGCCATCCACGTATGCACCCACGTGGAATTCCATTTTTTTTTGTTTTTTTTTGTTTGTTCGTTTTGGATTTATTTTTTATTATTTTTGAGTTGAGCTATATTATAATAGGATAGTTTTAAGGTTCTTTAAACCATCCGCGTAGGCAACCACGTGAGACTTGTTTTTTTTTTGTTTTTTGTTTTATTATTCGTTTTGGATTCATTTTTATTTTGGGTTTGAACTTATTAAGGTTTAGGGTTTATACAACTATTTTGATCTTTAAAACAAAAAGTCTATATGATAATAACCTAAATAAAAAAATCAAAAATACATGATAGCTGTGTGGTTTAAACCCACAATCTTGAATACTTAATTAGACACCTTATACCACTTGGCTAAAGTGTATTTCATTGTTTGTGATCATCTTACCAAGACTATGTGTTTTTAAAAAATATTTTTATGATGATGACATTAATTAGTTTATGCATGAGAGCAGTGGGAATTGAACCCATGTCCTTGGAGACCAAACATGGGGTCTTAGACCACTTGGCTAAACTGATATTCTTTGTTTGTAATTATTTTAAAAATACTATATATTTTAATATAAAAATGTGGGACCTACAATCTGCAAACGTGGACATCTTAAGGAGCCTTTAAACTCAATCATTATAATATAGATTATTATTTTTTAAATAAGATTTGTATAGAAATACATTATTTATATTAAAGTCAATATTTAGAAGTTACCTTTTTATTTTAAAATTACATATATTGTATACATTAGGTATAAAATAATAAAAGTTTGGTATTATATTAAATTTTGTTTCACAAAAAGAACTAATTTTTTGTTATTTAACTGCAGAGCAATTTAGTAAAAACTATAAATATAATTTATTTATGGCATTAATAAACCTGCGCACGGCTCTGCTCATTACCTGTTAATTAATCAAACTTGGCTCAAATTCGTTCAACTTTAAGTAGGTCTGGGCATTCGGATATTCGGTTCAGTTCCGGATTTATCGGATAAATCATTCTTATACCCAATAGATATTTATGAGATTTTGGTTCGGTTTTGGTTCGATTCCGTTTTAATATAGAAATACTATATATATTTATAATATAAGAGAATAAATAAAACATAATTTGGTCGGGTGGTAAAAATGTATTTACTCTTTGCATCCAATTTGCGTTTAAGTGGGCTTGATGTTATTTTATCTTATATTAAAAAACTTTAACTTGTTTTCGGATATTCGGGTACCTGCTCGTTTCTCGGTTCGGTTCCGATTCCGGTTCGGTTTTTCGGGTATAAAAATATAGGAACCATTCGGATATTTAAGAATTTTGATCCGATTTAAGTTTCGGGTATTTTGGTTCGGTTCCGGTTCGAGTTTTCGGTTCCGGTTTTTTTGCCCGGGGCTAATTTGAAGTGTATGAGTTTTCTTTTGTCTTTTTTTCTTCCTTATTTACGGAGTCCTCCTTTTAATAGTTTCCAACAAGAAATCTAATAACGCGATTAAAAAGCTAAGTCTTCGCCTTGACTGACTGAACCATTCTTTGGTTCCTTTTAACCTTTCTATTTAGCTTCTTTTTTTTCTTTTTTTTTTTTGAAGAAAGGTTATTTAGCTTATTTTCGATAAACATTTTGCAACAAATAAAGAAAATATATGAAAATTACCAAGGGCCTCATTTCTAGACGTTGAATCAGTCTAGAAAAACAATTGTTAATTCATAACTGGCTAGTTCCGTGCTAAATCATTACCCTTGGAGTTCCATGCCCAGAGTTTAAACAAATAAATGATTTGTAATTAACGAGTAGCCATTAGACTACTAATAAAGCTTCAACAAATGGGCAACAAAAAAAGGAAAAGATGTTATAAACTATTATAATATACTCGAGTATAAGAGCATGTGAATTACTTGCACCCCACTTTTCTTTTAGAAAATTTTAATTTTCTCTCGCTATACCATACTGATACGCCTCAATATTGGAACGTAAAGTTCCATTCAGTTTCCTATTCCCATATTATAGTATTTAAAACTATATGTTAAACAGTTTTCTTTGAAAATTTGCTTAGAAGCTAAGGCTGCAGCCGACATTGCCCAGGTCTATATAAGACCCCATATTTGCAATTCCATCATATTTCAAAAAGAGCACACACAACAACAACAACAACAAAGCGAAAATTTCATCGATATCACTTTTACAAAAAAAGGAGAAAACGTATTGTATTGTTGGCATGGCAAAGACCAAAGACGGCTCGCTACTAAACCGATTGAGACAAGCCGTTAATAAAGTGAAATTCGTGTTAAGTTTCAAGATAAACAGCCTCTGGGGTCTCGTACCAATGCTTGGTTCTTCCTCTTCTTCCTCATCTCTTCGGTTTAGTTTCAACGAAAGACCAGGTTTAGCAGCGGCTTGTACCGAGGAGAATGAACCGGACTCAGCGGGTTCTTCAAGAGGAGCGTTGTATAGAGCCAGGAGTTACGATCCATCTTCAGACGAAGACATAGACCACAAAGCTGAGATGTTTATAGCTAATTTCTACAAGCAGCTTAAGATTGAGAGACAAATCTCTTTGGAACTTAAATACTTGGGTAATAATCAGAGTTTCAACTATAGGTCACCTTAGTTTTAATATTATTTATTCGTTCATTTGTTGTAATAATAAGATATTTTCGTTGGGTCTTGGTTGACGATGGGGCCTGCTATTTTTTTCGTGGTTAGGCTTCACGTTTAATCATTTACATTTTGTAATTTATGAATGTAATGACACATGAGACAAAATTGAGATGATGTAACTAATGTCGTTTGATGGATTTGTTATTGCAAGCTTTCGTTGATATTTCCTTAGAATAATGTGGTCCATCTAATCCTAACTTGCAGATTCGGATTCGAATCAGTGTTAACGTTTTAACCTTAGTTCCGGTTTCACCATCATTACATATCAGAACTTAATATACATTTTCAGTAACTTAGACTTAGACTACGTACGCATGGTGCAAGATTGTGTTTAAATGCAAGTTTTTTTTAAAAAGAAAAACTTGCAAGCAATATTCTTGTTTTTAAGACTTGGACCAATTCTCTACGTTGTACCAATACTTTTTTTTTAACGTTGTAGCAAGACATTTTCAAGTTACAACCATCATATATCCTCTTATCCTTTGTTATCCTCTTACCTTAATTTTCCAATTGAGTCGTGGTTCATTGGCCTACTTTAGTCCAATGGATATGATGGCTATGATATTAGGTAATTGTACTGAATTGGAATATTGGTCTTTATGGGAAAATGGCTATATGTTGACCTTTCATTTTAGCCCCTCGCAAATTATAATATCATCGTTGACTAAGTAAAAAATACGGAGTATCCAATTTCTTCAAATAGATTTTTAAAATCATTCTGACTTTTGAAAACTAAGTGGATATAGAGGATATGCATATAATTTTTCAGAAAAATTTAATTAGAACATGTTTATTGGAGATTCTTATGATGAAATTCTTATCGAAATATAAGAATTTATCTCTTAACTTTTAACTTGAAAATGCTAAGAAATTTCTTAAATAAGATATGTGAATCGCTATAAAGGTACTATCGTTATTTAACAATTGGAGAAGCGAGCGGCTTGACCGTGAATGACTGAATGGGCGTTAGAACAATTCCTCCGAAGATTCCAATAAGATCACCGCTAAAATATTTTTTAATGAATTTAGGAGAAAACAAAATAATAAAATAATAGCAAAATGCAGAAGAAAAAAAATAAGAGTTGATCGGCCGATTAATTTAGACAGTAATTTCTTAATCTACGAAGGTAGAAGAAAAAATGTTGGATAAAGACCAATCATGTAGATTTTTTTCATATTAACTGTTTATTAATAATTTTATTTAATTCACTTGATTTATTATTTAGTTTATAGTATATCTTTAGTTTATATATTTAAATTACTATACATATTTTGAGATAATTATTTATGCCTTTTTGTATCATCCAAGAATATATTATTTCAGTAAAGAATCATATAGATAAGTATTAATCTAATTAAATCAGAAATTTGATTCACTGCATTTTGGTTGCTTAACAGATTCAAAACCCCAAAATAGTTAAAATGGTGATCTCACAAGATCGTGGTGATGGTGCCCGACTAGATATCTCTTACCATGACGATGCCGATCACATCAGAACAGGAGTGGGATTTGCCTCCATTAATTAAGAGATATAACAAAAGCTTCGTCAAGGTAATGATAAGAAGTCATAATCATGAATCGGTGAGAAAGCTAATTATCGTTTGTTTTATTATATTTGTTTGGCGCTTACATGCCAAAGCCATGAGGTATACGATGAGAGTTTTACAATAATATTAATAGCCTTTGAGAATCTCCTCCGACATAGACTGCTACAAACATCTTCTGACATCGTTGGCAAAACGTATCTTTCTACACAGTCGTTCCTTCTAACCTTTCTTGTGTTCCCTTTCACCGGCAATATTCGAATTCTCTTAAGCTACACGAACAAAATCCCTGTACCCTCACAAACCAAGTTTCTCATTAACTTCCAAATATTTATACATGTGTTTAAAATCAGAGAACTGTTAAAGATCAAGTAAACCAAACATGGACGGATATTAGTTTTCTTTTAAAAAGAAAAGCGTATGTGTCTTCATTGAAAACAAAAGAGCGTGTGACTGTCTTGCATGAACGCTCACACGTATATTTTTGAGAAATACATGTATGTATATATGTACGAGCATAAGCATCTTTAGCATTCATAAAACTAATATTTTAAACAAAAATACGAACATCTAAGTATATGTTTTCGTAGAAAATTCATAAGGTTTTAAATAGTTTTAAGATGGTCTAAATAACTAAAAGTAAATAAGTTTGTTAGAGCACCCCATCAAGGATTCAGATGGGGGTTCACACGGTTTTCAAAAAAAAAAAAATATTAAAATAAGGAATAGTGATGAACCTGCCTCTCGCAGACTCTCTGCGGTGAACTCGGTTCATCACTGTAGCGCGGGTCCCGGGACACGTGGCGATCCGCGGTTGGTCAATTTTTTTTTTTTTTTTTTTTACAAAAAAAAGTCAAAAAGAAAATCAAATTTTTTTAATAATAAACAATTGAATCAATGAAGATTCATTGATGTGGATGCTCTTAGGTAAGAGAAGAGGAATATTACTTCCAACTAAGATCACCAGCGAGAAGAAGATCGTTCTCCATGTCTTCATAAGCAATAATATGGCCAGGAATGGCGTTGGACAGATTAAGATCGTTCGTTTCAGAAGTCGAATCAGCCCCATCGAGAAACATTTGCCTCAGAGCCAATGCCAAGGTTTGATAACTCTCATGCTTATCAAGGCTAATGCGTTGGCAGATCGAACGTCCCTCGAGAACAACGGTAACTGGAGGAATCAAATATGAAACTAGATCGTCTTCGACGTTTAGTCCTAACCCTGGGAATCTCCCGGCGGCTCCAGAGCTTGAGCTAATATTAGGGTTTTTTGAAAGAGATTTTGGCATGAGGGATGTTGCTCTTGTCGTGGTGTCACGAGGTTGATGCGTGGCTGTGTTGTCTTGATGAAACCTTCTTTTCGAAGAATCTTGGCTTTGTGGCTTGAGATTGTTCATATTGAGATTAGGGTTTGGGTATTTGTAACTTTGAGAAGACAACGATGTAAGGAACTCCAAGTCTCCATGTGTTTGTGTGTTGATAAAGAGAGAGAGAGAGACTGTTGATTGGGTGGTGCTGGGATTCTGGTGAAAGTGAATGTATGTTTTTATATATAGTCAAATAAACAGAGAAGGTGTAAGAGCAAGAGCATTGTCAAAAGATGTCTTTCATTTGTTTGTTTTTTTTTTTCATTATTGTCTTACAATTTTCAAGAGTTTTAATTGAAGTACATCTGCTCTTTAGGTTTCCCATTAAACAATGGATCCGTAATTAACAATCAATTTAATATTTAATAACTGAATAAACAATTAGATTCACGTAGAAATGTTCTTACTTCTCACTTGTGCATTTTTATTCATAATACTATTGTCACTGTTACAAGAACTCTACTGGAAATGCTAAATATGTTTGTGTAAGGTTACCCTATTTTAACCAATTTTGGACCCAAAGTTTTTCTTCTAACTTTCATTTACTTGGACAATAGAAAAAGCTGACAAGAAAGCATACGTTGTGGAAATCTTATAATCATTTTAGAGTCAATGTATATAATATAATGTGATGAATGATGTAAAGATGTGATATGAACAAGAAAACTCCAAATTAAGTACTAAATAAAATGATGATAGAAATCAGAATCGAATAAATTGTAAACGACCGCGCTACCGTCGCCAAACGCCTCGCTTCCTTGACTCGTGCCTGGTCGGAAGCCCACTCATCTCATTTTTATTACATACATACACACCGATACTTATCCAGCAGACAGGAATATGTAGAGTTAAAAAAAAGACGTAGACAAGCATCAAAAGTCATATATCTCATACATACACACCAATTCATACATCCATAGCATAGCCACACACATACCCAACTACTCTCTACATTTATCGCATACGTACACTCAAAAAGTTTGAGTCAAGGACTCAAGATTGTAACCAAACGTCAGTGTAATCTACGTCAGATATAGTGAAGTTGTTAAAGTCTTAACGTTTTCTTGATTGATACATGTTTGTAGGAATTATGCTACAAGCCTACAATGCATAAGTGTTGTTTTTAGGGAGTGAATCCAACAGGCCATAGGTGAATGAGCTAATTAAGCAACCCCAAGAAGACATAAAAACAAAGCACAAGAAGCATATTTTCTTAGGTTTGAAGCAACCAATAATTTACGATTTCGTAATAACCATGGTGATAAATGTAGATGAAATACATTTATTTTCAACTCGGGATTCGAAGACGCCTCGAAGATCCGACATGGGAGTTATGGAAAATGTTTGAAACTTACCTCGTTTACATTAATATTTACTTACTTTTACCAAATTTATTTTTATCTTGTAAATTAATTTGTCTCGATTTTTGTTTTGTTCGATTCTACAGACATACGTTAATGTTTGCTTATTCCACTCCCCGATAGTAAGTAAAAGTTTTAATAACAACCAGACAATTTCTCGCCGTTTTGGTCTATTTCTAACCAAACAATGTTGATCATTTTGTCAACGTGTGCATCTACATTAGTCTCAAAACATAAAACCACTTGGGCTACGTCCAAGAAGGCCCAACTAAAACGGTGTGGGCCCATGTTTCTCCAATATACGAATAGCAAGTCAAAGCTCAACGTATACATGAAATGAAAAAGGAAAAGGATTACATTAAGTTCTCGTTTATATTCTTAGATAATTGAATGTTTCTAGTTTATTAGGTCAGATGATTGATTGCCCAGTCAGTAACTACTCATAACACAGTATTTGTTTGATCTACTTTTCAGGATGGCTATAGCCTAGAGGTCAGGATAGAACTAATTTTTTGGGTTTAAAAATAGAACCAAGTTTGCGTATTAGTATAAATTTTAATATCGTTAGATATTTTAAACAACACTAAAGAAGATAAACTTAAGTACAAATAGTATTTATCAGAAAAAAATTGATCTTTACATAGGGATTAACCCACAGTTTTCAAAATAAAATAGAAAAATATAGAATTTTGTATTTATGCATAACTGCTGCATCTAACACTGATATAAATTGAATATTAAAGAGTTTTGATATATGAGTTGTCCAAATTTCTATAGAAAATAGAGATTTTGTAGTTGCATAGTTGTATCGAACACTGATATAAGAAAAATATCATTTGATAAAAGATACAAATAATGAAAAAAATGCATATGTAGTTTCCCAAAAAAAAACATGTTAGTGAAAAAAATTTCTTAACGTTGTCATGTAATCATATTTTGACTATATATATATATATATTTACATAGTTTCAAATAAATTATGAATGTCATATTCATCATTATAATTTGCCTTATTAGTTTAATAAATGATTAGGTTTAAATGTGTTTCTTCTTTTAATTAGTTTTAAATATATTAAATTGTATTTATAATTTCAAATAACTTACTAAGTAATAATAAGATATATATTTAAATTAGTATTGATCTGAAATTTTAAAACCATTATAAACTTTTAGTAGCTTTTATAAATGAATATAGACACATGTAATCTACAAATACTTCGTTGAAAAAAATAAACAGTATTTTTATAAAAATATAAGCTATACAATATGATATATTTATTTTTATAAAATGAGTCTCTGTGTGACATCGACATCGCACGAATTATTTACCTATCTATACATAGTTATAAACTCTTTAAGTATGAAAAAAAGTTACTGAAATTTTTAATAATTGCAAGTCCTCAAAATTTAAGATCCGACGTTGCAGATCTTAAGTGTGATTGTCTTGATTGCTTTGATCATAAGAGATTTATATCTCATTAGAACCGATGTAGAATACACTAGTTCAGTGAAAGTTTTTTTTTTTTACGTTGGTTAATTATATACAGATTTACAAACTTTAAAAAAGTTAACAAAGATGATTCTATAGTTGGCAATTCTATTTATATTAGGAGGATGCATGTTTGACTATAAAATCTTCTGTAAACCTCTGTATAATTTGCATTTTATAGGATTTGAAACTTAAATCTCTTTGTATAGAAACATTAATGAACTTTAATCAAACTACTGCACTGACCAAGGGATTCCACCAAAGAAAGCTTATAACCAGTACTTTAGTTCTAGTGCAACCATAACAAGTTTCTGTTCGTAACAAAACATAACATACTCGGTTGCGTGGTTATGTGATTATAACTTCTTTTTGATTAGGCATAACTAATTCGTATATTTTCCGTAATAAATGGACTCAGTTATAGTAATTGGCTGAAATGATCAATCCAAATGGGTCACAGGCCTAACGAGAAAATAGTCTTCTTTTGATGAAATTGAGGAGTACGCAAAGTTTGGCGTCTCTTAAGGGACGATTATTTGCCTCACATGCGCATATGAATTCAAACCGTCCTTCGACTGCATTAACGTGCGCTTCATATTATAAGTAATCTAACTATAGATTCGAAAAGGGAAGAATAAAGTAATAGTTTAACAAAGAAACAACAACTATACATGCATATAAAGAGTTTAACACATACTGTCATACACGTACACAAAAACTATAATATCAAATATTTATTTGGATGATACCATTTAAAACATTAAAAGCTTTCCTTGTAAAGCGATTTACCGCAGTATTTCCCGGATGGAAAAGGATAGACAATAAGTGTTTTCGATAGTAATAGTTTATTTCTTCTAATTGAGTTTCTTAAATATTTTGTTTATACAACAAATATTAGGTTTTGCTATATAAATGCTGAAAAAACAAATGGCATTAAATGGAAATCTCTATTCTTATGTATCTTATTTTCTAACTCACTCAATGAAATCACTAAAACACACTTACTACAATGGAACTTATATAAATTAATAATGTTAGATTATACCAAAATTATATTTTTTATTATTTTATAGAGATTACTAATTTATCAATATATTAATTAAAATAAAATTGATTGTAAAATTATATTATTTTATAGAGATTTTTTAATGTATATTAATTTATAAAAAAAATAATTTAAAAATATTATATTGTATTAGGATTAACTTTGATGCATTTAGGATAATCCGGTTACAATGATAAGAAATAAAGTTCATGGTGTAGTTACGTTTTCATGTGCACAAGCAACCAAGTCACCAAAGCAATAACTCAATAAGCAATACAGCTGGTTTGTATAATATAAAGTCAAATCCTTAATTATTAAATTGATAAATTGTCATCAAACTCGTTACATGTAATATGCGCCTAAGATTCACATAGTCAACTCGTTAACCTTAATATATAAATATGTATATCTTTTCTTACCCCGTTTACTCGGGAAAATATCTGTCTCTTTCCTTAATCATATATACACTTTATTTCATTCTATATTATCCGCATATATCTCACGTCTCATATCTTCTGTGATTCATCGAGCATAATAATAAACATCTCACATATATCTCATATCTATCCTCTCTATCTATACAAACTAGCATCCATCATGAATCAAGAACACAATAACACAGCTTCAACTCCAAAAGCTTCGTTATTATTGATGGAAGATAATCTATGCAAGAGAGGGTCAGAGATTTCAAGAAACTCATCGGTTGGAGTCTCTTCTAGAATCTTTTATTATTACCATCATAGGAGTCTCAACGACGGAGTTCCTTTCAAGTGGGAGATGCATCCAGGAACTCCGATTAATCCTAAGCCGGAAGAAATAGTTCCTCCGCTTACTCCTCCTCCGGCGCTTCTCAGCCGTGGCCTCACTAAACCCTCCTTCGGAGTATTAGATAAACATTCTCTTTTTCCGGCGAATCTTAAGCTATGGAAATGGAAGAATATTCGTAATAGATATTTCTCTAAATGGTCAAGCCAAAGCATTCTTGGTCGAGGTAATTAATCGTTACGTTTATTAGAACTTTTATATGTTACATGAATACTTATAATTCGCAAAGTATATAGTATATTGCTTTTATAATTAAGTGCAAGAGAAATATTTGTTATCTTTCAAATTAAGTTTTGATTGATAGCAATATGAAAGGAATGTGGAAAATAAAATAATCCTGTTAAAATGCGGAATCACATAGAATTTGTGTAATGTTATGTATCTTTGTCAACTAATCTTGCAGAATCAGGTAATAGCATATCGTAAAATTGTATAATTGGTAAAAATCTTAAGTTATCTATTTTTCTATTATGTAAATCATAACTTATATATTGTTACCGATATATCCTTTAGTCATTTTAAAATTCATCTAAAAGTTTATGTTTCTAATAAATATACTACATATGTAAATTATAATATACATTAACATTTGTACGTATGATCCATATATCAGACTATAAGAATGCTCGTCACGGTGATTCAAGCTCTTGTGGTGAATCGGAGAGAGTTGAGGAGTCTGAGGATTACATGTCGAGCTCTTTTTCTTCTTCATCATCATCATCTTCCTCAAAAGATCGAAGATTGGTAAAGGCAGCACCACGTCAATGGTTTAGCGGCGGTCCACCTCGGAATTTAAAGAGTACTCGTACCGGTTTTCGTTAGAGTTCTTCTCTTGAATTATCGTATTGTACCAAATTAGAAGTTAGATTACAAGTATAAAAATGAAAAGTTATATAGATTACGTCAGAAATGATCTGACTATTTTCTTATTTTTCAATACTATTTTTGTTTCAAATATTAACTTATTGTTACCATTCTCTTTATTAATAGGCCTTTTCGGGTGTAGATGTTAAGATTAGGCTTATTTGACGGATGAAGTGATGAATACTTTAGCTTCCACGTAGTCAAGTTTTCATCTATGATACTTTATAATATACATTTATAATATACATTGAAATGGTTAAACAAACGGTGTGAATTTTTATTCAAGTTCAGTAGTTTGTAACTTTGTTCGGTGTTAATCTTTTTATTTTCTTTCTGTCATAAATGCCACTTTTAAGTTTTTTTTTTTTTTGAAATAACACTTTTAAGTTTTAATCGTTGCACAAAAAAGGCATGAGCCTCGGGCCCCTAATTTTTCACCAATATTAAGGACCTCATGCATACAAAATACAGTAGATGTTCATGGAGTATAAAAGTGTATACATAAAGCCTCTATTGCTGGTTAGTGGTTTTTAAGTCGGTATCTCTTTATTATTTACATGAAAACAAAAAGAAATGAGAAAGAATGATAATCGTTATTTATTTGAGTAAGTTTACTTATTAGTTTACTTATTAGTTGCCTATATGTCATGAGTGTTTTCAAATTTTCTCATTTGATTAATCGATTTATATTTGAACCATCAATACTGTATTTGATAAGACACCCATGAGAATATCTCCAGCCATGGAGCTGCTCTAAGCTTATTCAGATCACTAGACACAACGAATATAACATGTAGATGAGTAGATAGCAAATCTAATGGCACTGTAACGATGGGCCGCTCTTTCTTTAAGCCCATATGAGATGGATCAGAGACTATAAAATATCTTTATGTAGTGCCGGTAATCAGATAAGCTTATAATAAACCGGTAGAATCAGAAATAGATGTTGCGATGTACTCCAATAACGCTAAATGTCGTCGGGCTACTTCTATTAGCTTATGACTACTATGGTAATGGCGGACCAAAATAAAAGACTCGTCATATTTGATAAGAGTACTCCAAACAAACGCCTATTTTATTGTCCAATAAGCAGCAAAAGGCAAAAGCAAATGCATTATACAAATATTTCCAAGTCAAAAAAAGACAAAACTGAACGTATCATGCGATTATCTGCAATTATAACGAAATAGTAGGATAACAAAGCGAACGTGGGGAATGATTTGATGTAGCTTTTCTAAAGCCGACCCATTTTATATCCACTTTTTATTTTGTTTACATCTCAAACAAAATAAATGAGATTTACATTTTTTGGAAAATTCAATTGCATAATATGTGTTGACAAAAAAAAGTTACATGATATGAAACCCGCTATGATTCTGCAACCGGTAGTAAGGTGCGTTTTGATAGCTCAGTAGAATAAATTAGCTGCAGATATCTTCTTCAGAATTTATAGTCATGACAGAAATAATTTTTTCAAACATGCATTTATTTTTACAACATTTTAAAACTTGTACTGTGACTGTGTTGACAAAAGAAAACATGTACTGTAAATAAAATAACAAAATGTTTCGGCGCCGAACTCTTCGGCGAAATTTTGTTGTTCACTTTTTTTTTTCTTCTTCTTATATCTTTGTAACTTTTTTTTGGTCGAACATCTTTTTGTAACTTTTTAATTTGCTTTTCTCACACCTCGTATATTCCTTCCTAAAACTATCTCAAGTTGGAACTGAAAACTGATCACATATTTAGTTTTATTAGATATCTAAAACTATGGGAAAACATGAAATGCGCATCTTTATAAAGTACGTTTTGTTGGTTGATATCTTCATTCTTTAACATACCACATGATATCATGAAAAGATCGGTGTGATATTTACTATTGAGTAAACTGATATTACGTTAACGAAAATAAAATCTCAAGCTCACTGAAAAATAATTACATACAGGCTTGTTTCTTTTTTTAAGGAAAATTGGCTGAGTAACCATGAAATAAAGCATTTATTTTACTACGTTTCCTTTTTATGTAACATCTGAGTTAAAACTAGCAAGATGACAATAATACACTGTAATTGTTAAAAAAGATCGACATAAATTATTTTTATTAGGGAGCTTAACATTATAATTAATCGTACAGTGTGGTCGCTTAATTAGTCGGAAAGTAAACGACAGCCGTTCAGGTATTTTATGCCTCCACTTCGATCGATATTCGATCGATTCAGTGATCTGCTTTGTTGGAATATTGCTCTAACTAATTAGTTATATGATATTTATGTTGCTCTAAAATTTTAAAATAAACTTGTGGTTTGGCATTCTTTGACCGCACATTGTATTAGATATTTCTTCCTTTTTGGTAAACTACAGGCCTCGACCGCTTTCAGTGGAAAAGATGGCATATACTACTATGAGATAATAGAACAAATAATAGTGTACTTAATATAGTACTAATAAGGAAAAATGCTATGGTAATTGAACACGTGATGCACCGAAATTCATGACGTTACCCTGGAGAGCAAAATCGTGCTCAATCAAAAGTTGACAAAAAAGAAGGAACTGTTTTTTTTTTTTGCTTAAGCTTTGAACGAGTTGAACTGTTGTAGTTAGATAAACATATAAAAGTTAAAAGCATATTTATGGAATGCGTCCTGTCTATTTGCACCTATGTTATAATGTCCTGTTAAAATGAAATCGTATCCATGAGCGCATTTGATGTCATGATCTTATACATGCAGTTTAATAATATAGTATACAACACAAAACTAAATATTAAAAAAAAATCTCAAAGAACATACAATAGAAGTTACATATATAAAGGTTAACTGGTATAAAATAATGTTACGCGTAGAAACAATAATTTAAGGAACATATATAATTGTTAAAAACACGATAATGATGCAGGGTGAAGAGATAGACAATGGGATAACGCAGCATGCAGAAGACACGTGTGCATAGTGGCTGACACGTGTGGGCGGTTTACATGCAACCATGTAACCATGTGCGGCCACCAAAACATGTATATATTTTTCAATTGTTTTAGCAGATCTCACACTCTCTTTTTTTAAAAAAAAATCAGATCTCAAACTTTCTTTTTGAGTTTTTGTAGTAGTATCACTCACGATTCAAACGTTCTCTAAGGCATCTCTATTTATAACATGAAATTAAAATTAAAATTATATCAAACTTGATATTTTAGTATAATAACGTTTTTATAAACATCAATAATTACACAAAATCTTACTTCATTAATATTATATATTATTTTATTTTTCAGTTTTAAATATTTAATTTTAATTTTAAAATTTATTTTAATAATTACTTTATCAGGTTTAGAATATTAATAAAATATTATATATTATTTGATAATATTTATTTAATGATTTATTTTGAAAACATAAAAATTAGTCTATAATTAAATAAAAGTAAATTTAAATACAAATAGTATAATACATATAATTAGTTACAAATTGATATTAGTTAAACTATATTATTAAAGAAAACATAATAAAATATATATATTTTAAGGATTTGATGTAATATAATAGTATTTACATCACACTAAATTTGGTGAATAATGTTAATTTTAATTTTTTGTTAGCGAGTTACATAAAATTTAATATTTTGGTATTTCATTTGAGATGGTCTTAGCATAAACATTTGGACTCTAAATTTATTTTTGATTTGTTACTATTTTTAAATTTAAATGTCTCTATAAAGGTAAATATATTTCAATTTATTTTTGTTTATTACTTTTAATATTTTCTACCATAGACATAATAGCATTATCTGTTATATAATAATTATTTTTTATTTTTAAATGAACCTTTTAAATTTTAACTTTCATAATTATAACTAAAACAAATATAAATCACCAAAATATTTATTTTATAAAAATGGAAACCACACTTTTATGCACATTATAATTTCTAAAATTAAATTTTAGTTTAACAAAGTAATCAATTTAAAAATTGTAAAAAATATACAATTATTTGAAAAGTAAATTTACTTACTTGTCAATTTTTTATAGTTTTAGGTAATTTTGTCTAGTTGTCCATAACATTAAATAGTGACATCGATAATGTAGGCGGAGCCATGGCTAGTATAACGTAGGTTTGAAATCTGAACTCGCTTTGGGTAAAAATTTGGATGATCAAAAATCACATAGAGATTAATGTCCAGAACATATATATGCGTTGTACGTCGACTGAACCTCTCGTTTTAATATGCTTATATTGCTTTATGAGCATATTGTTTGTCGATCACAACTCCAAAAGTTGGGTGTGATTAGCAAAAAATTCCAGAAGTAGTTGACTATAAAAACTACTGTGAATCCTCAATTCAATATACGTATTAAGGTAGGAATCATCAAAAGGTAGAACACAGCATCATTACAAATATAAAGAATAAAGGAAATTGTAATCAAAAGGATGGAAATGGCGCCAAAGCATTTGATAGGAACAGTGAGTGCACAAGGAGCGCGAGTTGTGTCTCTCTTTTCGCTTTAAGTAAATAAAAACAATCTAGAAAAACTAAATAAAAACGAAGTGGTATTGGGGTGGTCAAAGAATGACAAAAAGATTAGAAACTCAGCCAAAGTTAATAATTGGATACAAAACATAGGGACACGCGTCTTTCTTTAGGACCATCACCAATTATTCCACCTTCAATACTAAAGAAAATTATAAAAGCTAATGCGACAATAACAATATCAGAGTAGAGTTCTTCAGTGAAGATCAATGTTTTATCAATAAAATCTTGCGCCGTGCTATTTTATAACAAGATAACCTTGAATCCGTCAAGAAATCAATGTCACTTGTTACTAAACAAACACGTTCCTCAAATTTGAGCAATGACTCAAACATCTATTTCATCATTTCTACAGTTATCTTCTTATCACTTTTGTCCATAGATACCTTGCAGTACTTTTTGACAAACTGTTTGCTAAGCACTCGTACACTTGCTGGTGTTGATTTGTATCTGAATTTTTAACTTGAAAATTAGATAACATCTTATTGTGGAAATGCTTCCCAACTTGCATACATTTATAAGTATTATAATATTAACTATACTATTTTTTCTCAACATTCACCGTATGTGTATGTTATACGTAGACCGTTCGTCCTTTCACGACACATATTAAAGAACACACAAAAGAGAAATAAAATAAACGAAAACTAATAAAACTGATTTTAAAATATGGAAAATGACGTGAGATCAGTCGCCGCCCAGTTCATCCCATCAAAAGCTTCCACTTGCCCTTTTGCTGTCTTCCTCTCTCTCTCTCTCTCTTTGCCTCATTGCTATTTTCTTTCCTTTTTACTGTTTTTTGTCACCTACTATATTATTTTCTCATAAACATTTGTTCATTTGAACTGAGGCTTTAAACATTTTAAGTTCATCATTATATTATTTGGCTAATGTATAGAAATGTGACTCACTGATTCTTCTAATTAGAGGCTTAGAAGCACTAATTGTTATGTTTTATCAATCTAAATATATGTACATAATCTACCAATAGCCCTTTTAATGAATTTATATGTTGTACAAGATGTGAAGTATAGAGAAATGTTTTCGTGTTAACAGTCTAGTAAATATAATTATACATAATTCGATACATCATACATGCGACATTCTAATTGTTCTAATATGATACGTGGTCTCTGCATGTGATTTCCTAACGAAAAGATTTATCAAAATAATTTATTTTTAGCTTCCGAATATAGGGTACATAGTCTCGACCCTCGTGCTTTCTCTCTCATACGTTTCCTCACTCGTCTCTCTCATCTTGACCTCTATATCTGTGTCTTGTCCTCTCTCTTTCTCTATCTACCTCTCTCAAGTCTCAAACCCTAGAGGGAAGAGTTAAAAGACGAGAAACCTTCCACTATTTCCAAAGTCGTGAAATCATCAGAGATAAATCTCTTTTTTCTTCTCTCTCTCTCACCCATCCAAAAGACTTCACGAATTCCCAAGGAAAGAAAAATAAAAACCCTATTTCCAAAGATGAAGAACAATAACAACAAATCTTCTCCTAGCTATGATTCTTCTTTGTCTCCATCTTCTTCATCTTCTTCCCACCAGAACTGGCTCTCATTTTCTCTCTCCAACAACAATAACTTCAACTCTTCCTCAAACCCTAATCTTACCTCCTCCACATCTGATCATCCTCATCCTTCTCACCTATCTCTCTTTCAAGCTTTCTCCACAACTCCAGGTCCTCCCTCTATCTCAATCTAAGCAGGGTTTTGTTTGTTAGTGTCTTTTACTAATAGTTTGTATGAATTAGGACAGGCCAACTTTGTGTACTGTTGCACTTTGGACCAGTTTCTTACCTTTTAGATTAAATTAAACTCTTTTTAAGTTTTAACTTAGACGTTGTTGCATAATTTACCCACTCAATAAAAATAGTTTTACCTTTTTGTTAAGTGTTTGGATTAGTCAAATCAAATCTAATAATTCCTCCAGTCTATTAGATCTACCTCACAAAAGAAAAAAATTAATACCTATTTTAACTTTTATAGATTCTTTCACTAGATATTGTCCCCTTCAAAGTAAAACAATATTTACAACAATACCCTCGTAAATGAAACCAATTTTCAGTTCACCGGCAAGATGAGTCACCGGGCGTTTCCAGCGGCGATGCCACGGCGGTTCTTTCCATGTATCCCGGCGGTCCGAAACTTGAGAATTTCCTCGGCGGTGGAGGCACAACGACGACGACAGGAGATATGAGACAAGGTCAATCGCTCGGCGGCGTTGTATTCTCTTCCAACGTAGAGCATCCACCTCGTCGTCCTCCGTCCGTAGACGAGATCTATGACTATGAGCTCAAATCCATAGCTGCTAGCTTCCTCGGGAACTATTCAGGTGGACACTCATCGGAAGCCTCTAGCGGACAAAAACAGCAACATAACCTTCTAGCTGCCTCAGAGGTTTCGCCGACACCAAAGAAGAATGTTGAGAGTTTCGGACAACGTACTTCGATATATAGAGGAGTTACAAGGTGCGTTTGGTTAATTATATGTGCTATTTAAATAATGAGACGATAATATAACATTCTTATGTTTTAAATTGTGTAAATGCATGTCTTTATTGTAATGAATATATTTAACTAACGTATGAATTAATGTAACAGGCATAGATGGACTGGAAGATATGAAGCTCATCTATGGGATAATAGTTGCCGAAGAGAAGGCCAAAGCAGAAAAGGAAGACAAGGTACGCTTTTGTCTAAAATGCGCTGCGCTTGCGATTTTTAATTATACCTAGTTGATGTTTACTATAGTGCGCGTTGTTTGTTCTTTCATTACTTTTACTTTTTTACTTATGATGTCATGGCCACAATCTAACGTCGCTTTTAATTTTGTGTGTTTGCATCTTTGACTTGGAATCATTACCCAACCGTGGACGATCTGCAATTTGTAATGATTATTAATTGTTCTGCAGTTTATTTAGGTGAGTTCCAATAAATTCTCATGACTAATTTATTTCGTCATCATATATCAAACTCTTTTCACCCTCTTCAATTAAATTCTCTTCTAGAACGTTTTCATTTTCTCCTTCAAATTTATAAAAATTTGGAAACATGTTTTATGTTATGTTCAGGTGGTTATGACAAGGAAGACAAAGCTGCTAGAGCTTATGACCTTGCAGCTCTTAAGTATTGGGGTCCTACAACTACTACAAATTTTCCGGTAAGATTTTCTGTCTTAGCTTTATAGATTTGTCGTAACTTTCAACATTGTTTCTATGTTTTACCAAGTTGCTCAAGAAAAACGTGTAATTAGATATCCAATTACGAGCATGAACTTGAAGAGATGAAACACATGACTCGCCAGGAGTTTGTTGCTTCTCTGAGACGGTAATAGTTTCATTTGAGATCAGTTTTTCTTATAATTCTTGGATAGAAAATCGAATTTGTTTTCTAATAAAGTCACTTTTTTTGTTTACTTAATTAAAGGAAAAGCAGTGGGTTCTCTAGGGGTGCCTCCATGTACAGAGGTGTTACTAGGTCCGTTCACATTATATATATATATATATATATATATTAGTATTTTTATTTGAAACAGTCTATTCACATTATAATATATAGATTTTCATTCATTAAATGTATTTAAATTCTGCAACAATTTATTGTATGTTCCTTATTAGTTATTATAATAATGCAGACATCATCAGCATGGTCGATGGCAGGCACGAATTGGAAGGGTTGCGGGAAACAAAGACCTTTACCTTGGCACATTTAGTGAGTGCCATTTCAATAATTTAACGAGTCTTGACCTAACAATAGTATTTTGTTATAACTATGATCTAACTAGCAATGGGATATTAATTAAACTTCAGGCACTCAAGAGGAGGCTGCAGAAGCATATGATATAGCTGCTATTAAGTTCCGTGGGCTAAATGCAGTAACCAACTTTGATATAAGCCGTTATGATGTCAAATCGATCGCTAGCTGTAACCTCCCTGTGGGTGGACTAAACCCTAAACCATCTCCAGCAACCCCAGCCCCTGACAAACTAGTTGATCCGTCTCCATCTCTGCCTACACCATCACTCACCTTCAACGTGGCAACAACACCTGTCCATGACAATGAAGGAACCTTTTTCCACACGGGTATACCGATCAAACAAGACCCAGCTGCTCATTACTGGTCCAACGTTTTTGGATTCCCGCCAAACCTGAAAACCGAGACCCGACCGATAGCAACATTTGGGTCTGATCTTCACAACAATTCTCCGGGATTTGCGGTAATGCCGGTAATGCAAGACGGAGGAAACAACTTTGGTGGTGGGTTTGTCGAGTCCGAAGGGTATAACACTCATTCAGCTGCATCGAGTCCTGTCTCGGAAATTCCGTTACCCTCAACGACAACAGTAGATAATGGTAACGAAGGGTATGGTGGGAACATGAACTGGATAAGTAACAACACTTCAAATTCTTACCAAACTTCCAAGTCGAATCTATCTGTCTTGCAGACTCCGGTTTTTGGATTGGAATGAGCTCTTTTTAGTGGAGAACCAAAGAAAAGGTTGTAGGATAATAAAGAAAAATGCGTTGTTTGAAATTGGATATTCCCTTGTTAGATTATTTAAGTAGTTTTCTTAAAGATATTTTCGCTTTTATGTTTGTCTACTGACCAAGAATCTAGTGGGGACCTGACAGTACTAACTGTTTGTGTTCATTTTTCTCTTTTCAGAATGAGCTCTTTGGCCTTGATGGGTTCATTTTTCTCTTTTCAGAACAATTTGCTTTTTACTTTTTTTTTGGTGTTTCGACATGAATGATTGAAGGTGGACGATATGTGAATAAATGAAAAGATCGATCTTTGGTATCTGAATATCGTCTGCATGGCATGTTTTTTTTGTGTGTTATTAGTGTCTATGAGAATGCGCAACATATATGGCTTTTTTTTTGGCATGTATTATCACGTACCTTTGTTATCTTATTCTATGTCTCAACTCAACCTGATCTCGGTATTAATTCATTTTCCAATTTAAATTACTCATCCAAATAACGAAAGTAAAAGGCTTGGTAACTGATCCACAGCAAATTGTTGCCCTCTAAAATCGGTATTTTTGTCTGGTGCTACACCACTCCACTTTGTTTTCATACGCACTTCAGTTTTACAAATAGCTTCGTTGTTGATACTCTTATCGTAGGTATTGTGTACAATCATAACACTAGTTACATAACCAAAGACTAAAAAGGCTTCACGTTTGTAGACAATATGTGAGCCTAAAGCTTCTCATTGAAAGGCCGTGTCAGAATTCACTTGAATTTGTCCATCCTTTGCACGTCACTGTTGTCATCGTAACTATTTGTAAGTCACTACACATACATATATATGCCAGGGTTAGTTGGTCCATGAGCCCATTGTCAATATCTTTTTTTCTAATGCGGTGACATAAATGAGGGTATAACATTATTTCTTGATAATCTTTTATATATTAAAATAGAAATATTGTAATAAATGCATTGACACAATAACTGACATGTGTCGGTTTCACAATCATTTAACAATTAATGTGCTCACACACTATTTTTTTAAATTTATTATTTGATGTGTTTATACATTATTTTTAAAATTCATTTTCCTACATTTGTAACCTTTATATTAATAATTAATTTTTTTTTACGTTAACCTAATAAATAATATGTTCATTGTAAAAAAATTACAAAATCATTAAGATTCGCATCAATTAAAATGTTGCGATGAAAATGTTTGTAGAAATTGAAAGTTTCGTACCTTATCGAAGTTGGTCATAGTTAAGGTTTCGGTACACAATAACAACAAATACCGTGATTGATTAGGAATTAAAGAAACTGAGATGAAAAACACCACACGTAAAGTCAGATCTTTAGTTTAGTCAAATATTAACATTTTATAAAGTTTACATATCAGACAAAAAATTAGAGACAAAATCAAATTGGTAGGAAAAATTCAGAAATAAAAACACTTTTAAAAGAAATAAAATCACAAAATCGATTAAAAACAATATTCAAATAGCAAGTGAAGATGTCACTTTGTAATATACATTATTTTTATTATTTACGGGTACAATTTGATTTTCTTCATATAAAAAATGTTATTAATTTCTAAGTTTATTTTATTTTACTTAATTTTATTTAAGAATTTACTTTCATATGTTATTTGAACAAAAATGTTTTAAATCTTAGTTAACGGTATTCATATATTTAGTACACATTGAGATGACGACTATATAACTAAATATTCATCACAAGTGAAAATTTTAATTTTTATTGAAGTTGAATTTTTTAAATATTTTTTTTCACTATTGCTTAAACTATAGTGAAATATTTTGTGTTAATAATTTTTTTTTCTTCAAATATTATTTAGATTTTATTTGAAACATGTCTTTAGAAATTATAATAGAAAACTATTTGTTCGACATAAAAATGTCTAAAATTTATATAAAACGAAACCAAACAAATAACAATAATTTTTGGTTATCATCGAAAAAATTAAAAACATTAAACATTTAAACCAAACAACCAAAATAAATATAGATTTAAAATGATAATTATATTTTATGACATTAAATAAAACAACGTAAAACTAAAACAATATATATACTAAACAAACATAATACTATTTTATTTTAAAAATAATAATTTCATTCCGCGTAACACTTTGATTATTAACTAGTTTACTGTATAAATTACCAAATGGTTGGCAGCAAATAAAAGTTTCTAGATGGTTGTGTGGTCCTTGAAATATGGGTTAGAACCCATTTCAGTACCAAGGGTGGGTTCGTCTAATAGCAGCACTAAGGGTGGGCTTGTCTAATAACGGACTTTCACCTCTTTTAGGAGTTTATCATATCCAAGACAGTTTACCACAAGAACTCCACCCTGTACAAATAGGATTAACGATATTTTTTTTTTTGAAAAAATTAACGATATATTTCCATCTGAAAACTATCGTAAAACATCATGTTCACACAATATTAAGACCTATTCTAAATAGCAGTCAAATGATAATTGAATCCATGAATTTAAAATCAAGTCATATTTACCTCTAAACAAAAAATTGAAATCAATTAACTCCCATACCACAATGAAGTCTGGTTTAATGTATACAAATACATACTTAACTAATAGAAACCAATAAAACTCAAATAATACCAAGAAAATGTCCAGTTAAAGTCATTAATCTTCCACTTATTCGTATAACCCAAAATCCAAATAAAAAGAAAATAGGATACCAACGTCACATATCATTTCTACAGATTTTTGATATATTCACATCATTCTAATTATAAAATTAATAGTCTAATTATAAAGTAAATCGTTTATTTTTAGTTTTTATACAAACTTATTATTTTAATTTTTTTTGTAAATATAGAGTATATCTCTAATTTAGATATTATAAAAAATAATTAATTTATAAAATAATTATTATACATGTTAAAATTGAAGGTGTGTTGAATGATTAATAAAAAATGATGTGAAACGTAAAAAAATAGAACTAAAAATGTCGAATTTAAAACGTTAGAAACATATTTTAAAACCATCATCTATAGCCTAAGGGTGGACCGTACGTGGAGCTTAATGCTTCAAAGAATAAAAATGACATGCGGGAGTTTAGTGGTTGCTTTGGTTCTTGAAACATCTCTTATATTTTTATAGCATTGATATTTACGAACCAAATAGGCTGATAAACTGCAAATAACTGAAAAAGAGTAAATGTTTACTAACTAAATGTTAATGTTATTTCGACCTCAAACAGCTGTAAGGTAGTCAAATCTTTATCCATGGAATGCATTGAAATATTCTTATAATATTTTCAAATAATCTCTAACTCAAGGATATTAACATATACACTTGGAAGCATGCCAGTTGCCACTGTTGCCAGTCAATTCAAAGCATGTGTATGTAAATATAATATCTTCGAAAGCACGTGAAGATAGTGGATATTTACAACTTTTTTCGGTTTATATGTAAATTAAAAAAAAAAAAAAAATTCTAAAGAACTTAAAAGAAAAAAAGCTTTCAGAGCAGAAGCTTCATCAGAGGGTTTTGTGTTAGTATAACATCTACAAAAAGAGTAGCTGAGAAGAACCATCAAACGAAATATATTTTATTTTTTCTTTCACAATACAACAAAAAACAACCAAGAAAAAAAAACGAAGAACACAAAGGAAAAAAAAATGCAAGCTGCTTCGGTAAATAGCTTCTCTTTGTTCGATGCTGTTGTTGGAAGTTTTTCATTCGGTGAAACAAGGAACCAATCCTCATTTTATTTTATTTATATATTTTTTGTTCATTCTCTGGTATTTATTTTTTTAATTTTAACAAAAATTCTCAATGTTTTGTTCTTCTAGAGCTTAACGATACTCCTCCTCGAATCTTTGTATTATACATACACACTAGCAGAAGGAGAGCATCATAGGGTTTCTTTTTGATTGTTTAAACTTTTTTTAATTTTGAAAAAAAAAAATCGGAAAATAAAATCTGAGCTTTTACCGATCTCTTTTGTTCTTTTTTTGAACTTGATCTCTTTTGTTCTTACGGATCTCTTTTTGTCTCTAACTTTTGTCTTCTTCTTTGTCTGAAATCTAATCTGCAGCTCTCAAAGAACTGGCGTTTTGATAGTACTGTGGGTCCAGAAGACATAGATCCTTCTTCATTTCAAGGTGAACGTTAACGTCCTTTTGTCTTCTCATTGTTCTAGTTTCATGCGTTCATATGCATTTTTAGGTCATCAACGCGACGTCGTTTTATTCATCGGAACTGTTGAAACATGATCATACACGCTTATTGATTCATCTTCATTAATGTCTATATAATGGTTGTCAGGTGGCTTTCTTTGTATAAATTTTACCCCAAAAAAAGTCAATAATAATTTTTTTGTTACTCTTATTCATAGATACTTGTTTTCTCCGGGCAATACGATCATGTTGTGGAGATTTTAGGGTTTAGATTGTGCCTTTTGCATTTACAGGCATTGTGTGCACTGAGTTTCCAAAAAAGAAAGGTTTGAGTGTAAGTGAAAGGAGGGAAATGATCCACGGATTGTCCAAGCAGCCAGAGGAAGCTTCAGAGCTTTTGAACTCATGGAGCCGAGATGAGATAATGAAGATCATATGTGCAGAGATGGGGAAAGAGAGGAAGTACACTGGTCTAGCCAAACCAAAACTTATACAAACCCTACTCAATCTCGTGTCTCGTCCTCTCGGTGAAACCTCTTGTCCTAACCGTAAAAACTCGAAAAAGAAACGTAAGACGACCAGTTACATCATTTGCTGCGAGAATATAGCTTGTAGAGCTGCGCTCGGTACCGAGGACACCTTTTGCAGGAAGTGTTCTTGCTGCGTTTGTCAGAACTATGATGATGATGATAAGGATACGAGTCTTTGGCTTACTTGCGAGGCTTGTGGATTGTCTTGTCATTTGGAATGTGCTTTGGAGCAAGAGAGGTATGGGATTGGCTGTGATGATGATGAAGTAGGAAGGGCGCTTGATGGTAGGTTTTATTGCATGTTTTGCGGCAAGGATAATGACTTGCTCGGGTAAGTATCTTTCGATACAAAATGTAAGGAGATTTGTTTGGAGGATGTGTAATGTAATAATAATGTGTGTGTGTTACTTACAGATGCTGGAGGCAACAAGTGAAGGTGGCGAAAGAGACTCAACGTGTGGATGTTCTTTGTTACCGTGTTTCTTTAGGACAGAAGCTGTTGAGAGGTACAAGGAGGTATCGGAACCTATTGGAACTCATGGACGAGGCAGCGAAGATGCTCGAGGGTGATGTGGGACCGTTATCGTTAAAGATGGCTTGTGGTATCGTCCACAGACTTTCTTCAGGATCACAAGTTCAGAAACTGTGTTCTCTGGCAATGGAAGCTCTGGACAAAATGGTCTCACCACCATCAGAATCTGTTTCAGGACAAGGTTAGTTTTCTGTTCACAAATTACTTATGTTTTGAAGTCAGAAGATGTTGTTGACTTTAGTTGTCGTTAGGTGGTGACATGTTGACAGTGAGAGTGGAAGAGATTCAAGCAAGATCAGTCACGGTGAGATTAGACTCCGAGGAGCCATCTTCTTCTTCGCAAAATCAGATCAAGGGTGTGGAGGATGATGCTGGGAACATGCAAAGCCTATTGACAAACTCTAGCAATGGTCTTTGTAGTAATACTCCATCTTTACCAGAAGATGAATCAGACAATGTCCTAACAAGCTGCTGCAAAGAAAATGGTGACAATGACAACACTGAAGTAGAATCTGAGCTTGAAGACGAGAGGCTCTTAAAAAGGAACGTTAACGAGATAGAGGGAAGAGGCTTGCTTGTAACACCCAAGCAAGGAGTAGATAAAAGATCAAAATCAAGAACAGTATCAACCGTGAACGAGAAACCTGAGACCAATGTAGCAAATGGAGTGGGAGGAGATAAAGACTTGGGTCATATCGTGAGGAGCATTAGATGCTTAGAGAAAGAAGGGCATATAGACAAGAGTTTCAGGGAAAAGTTCTTGACATGGTATAGCTTAAGAGCTACTCATAGAGAAGCTAGAGTTGTGAAGCTTTTCGTTGAGACATTTATGGATGATCAGTCTTCTTTGGGACAACAGCTTGTGCATACATTCTCAGAATGCATGATCAGCGAGAGATCATCATCAACAACAACTGGTGCTGGAATCTGCCTCAAGCTCTGGCATTAAATCTTTTGAAACCCGTTTTTGTATCTTAATATTCTAAAACCATAACGATATCTTATGTAAGTTCGCCAACACTACTTTGCTTGCTTCTAATGTATAGTACAAAACTTAAAACGAACAACTAAACTATAGTCTGAAAGATATTAGCCGGGAGGGAGATTACACTCATGACATTAACAATTCTAAATCCCCCGAACAAGAAAGTACATGTTTGATCTCTCAAGGTATTAGAACAGAGCCTGAAGGTAGAATTGCGTTAACAGCTACCTTGGAAATGCAGCTCGTACTCTCATCATCTGACTATTGTTTAATCAAACATAACAAGTACCTGCAAGATATGTGTGTATAAAAGAGAGTCAAAATGTTGCGGCATAGTCATGGCAGGCCCTGGCCCATGCTAAGTTAAGTGAAACATTTGCAACAGAAACACCAATTTTTTCGAAGAAAATTATATTAGACATAAGCTCCAAAAAAAATGTTAAGGCCCCCAAATATAAAAAAAAATAATAAAAATTAGTTGTATTTTTTAATAAATCGCTTATGCCCAAAAAATCTCAGGGCATAGTGATGAACATGATAACATAGAGTCAGGCAAAGAGTCACACAACAAGATTCTAGTTAAGAATGATGAAAACTTATTTACTTAAAATCTCTGAGATGTGGCTCACAAGTCTTAAGTCCTAGCTAGCTGAATCACACTAGTACAAACCTACACTACGTATCTTTTAACATATATCTTCCAATAATTCCAACTTGATCTTATTATTATTCAATCACAAATAGAGATTATTATCACAAACCTTCTTTAGCGGTTACGCTCAGCTGGCAAGGGACGGTTAAAGCCACCGCGACGGTTCATGTACTGCCTTGGCTGCCGCTTGGTAACAGCTCTGATGCCGCTGACGTCAGCGCCTTCAACAGGCTTGCCTTTAGTGGAGTCGAATCCAATTGGAATCCCTAACTTCTTCATCATCTCTATCTCATTCTCATCCATTATTCCTTCCTCCTCCCCAGGGCTTCGTTGTTTATCGTTTTTCTTATTAGGCTCTTTCGCAGTCTCGTCTACGGAATCAGACGCAGTTTTTTTGAGGTTTCTTTCCTTCTCGTCGTCGATTGAGCTCTGACGAGGCCGTTTCCGCGACGGAGAGGGGGTCCTGCGCCTGTGGTGTCTATGACGATCACGGTCAATTGAGCGGGAACGAGAGCGATACCTCTCCGGAGAGCGCGCGTGGCGAGGAGGACGCGCGTGGTGGTCTGGAGTACGAGATCGGGACTTCTTGCTCCTTAGTCCTCTTTCACGCTCTCTTTCTCGATCACGGTCACGATCGTCTCTTTCTCGGCGTCTATCACGGTCACTTTCACGGTACCTATCACGTTCGCGTCGTTCGCGCTCTGACATGGCGGTGATGCGACTAAGAACGGTGGTTGTGCGGGAAGTGGTTTTGACTTCTAACTAACTTTTTTTTAGCCTACAAAGAGACTCAGGTAAAGGTCCATTAAATACATTGTGGGCTTACGTCTTACTACCATAAAGGCCCATACTAAAAAATTAATCGAGCCTGGCTACTAATCCAACATCAGTCAAATTTAGTTTAACTTAAGTTTTATAGTAACTTGAACTTGTACATTTACGATGGTTACATAACAACGTACAATCATATCCCATCGGTTGATAAAGATCACTTTTGGGCTTCTACATTATAAGCTTAACGACATTCAATATCTTTTAAAGATTCCACGTACTCTAGGCCATAACCCCAAATGAATTGGAAAGTCAAGTAGAACCAAAATTACTTTAATTTTTTTCTGCTAAAGTTTTATATTCGATCACAGATATTGATTCATTGTAGTACAGTCTATATCCCACATGGAGAATATAAATCTTCTTTAAAAGATAAGCTAAGCTTCACACAGAGAAAAATTCAATCATTTTATCACGATCATTCTAATTAATAGGTTTCATATCACTGATATACGTTTATCATAGTATATTTTTTTTCGTTACAAACACTAGAACAAACAAAACAAATACAAAACAAATTATATGTTGAAAATAATTGCCTTTGATGAATATTTTTTATATTACAATGTCTAAATTTTGTTAAGATGTTTTACAAAATGTAAAAGGGACGTGAGAGAACAAGTGGGTTTGGTCGGTCGTTTCTTTACACTTATGCAACATTCCCTATTCATCCATATCTCCTTTCCACGAGATGCTCAAATTCCCCCACTATAATAATTCCTTTTCTTTATTTTAAATTTGATATATAAAATAAATTCCATAGAATTCATGAAAGTTTCAGATATTTACGAAATGTAACTTACTAAAAAAATATCAAAGACTATATAGTTTAATAGTTACCATTACTATTGAGAATAAGAACATGAAAATCAACAGCGTTGGTCCAACGATCTTCCAACAAAGCACCAAGCACGATTCGATTTCTTCATTCATTTACCACCTCACATTTGTTTCTTTTTTTCTCCTTCGCACGTTTATTATAATATTTTTTATCATGCGTTATGTTTTGCCCTTTAAACATTTATAGATTCAAAGACTTTTGAGTGCGTGGCTGTTCACAGAACCTAGTAACCTTCACTAGTCTTTATGTTTAGAAGTAAACCTTCATTAGTTAGAAAAATAGGAAGAGTTTCTGAGCTAAACTTGAGGTGGGATCGTGGGAGCCGAAGAACGTGAGATGCATCAAAGGCAAAGTCCAAAGTAATTACGTCATTGTTAGTGGATTGTGTACGTGAAGGTGTACGAACCATAATTCTACATGTGTTTTTTTTTTGTTAAGTATGTGAATTTCATTAACTTAATAATGAGGCAAAGAGATACAATGGACTTCGACTGATCTAATCCTATTGAATCTAAGTCGCTAAATCAAAAAGACAAAGCAATGGAGCCAAAGTAAGCCACAAAAAAAGTAAAAAGACTCACTAAGACTAATAAACCTCAATCACAACCATGAGGATGCGAGAGAGCTTAGCTAGTTTAACAGATCCTAAGACAACCATTTAGCTAACAGGAGACCAGAGAGAAGATCTTGAAGTCGGAACCTACATCAAAATCACTAAGGTCATAAGAGAATCGCAACCGGAGAACAGTCCGAGGGACCGCGGACCATCCCGTAGGCGACATCCAAAGAAGGACAGGCGAAGCAGGGTCGGCAAGCCCTGGTCCGGCCATCACAAGCAATGAAGTCCACTCCAGACGTTGCTATCTCAAGAAACTGCCACACTATGCTCTGATAATCCTAGCTGATGTAAAGGAACCGGTATATGAAGCAAAGGTGGAGTACTGGCAAGTGGAAGCAGAGGTTTGGATGGCTGGACTCTGGTCCCATCACGCGAGAAGAGCACGAGGGATTCCGGCAACAAAACACCAAGAGAGGCAGAGGACAACGACCAGCTTCCTTCTGAAGCTTGAAGAATGGAGGAGCCAGAGCTCCTTACAACAGGAGAAACTTCAGGAAACACCCGTCCGAGGAAGTCAGAGAAACGGAGTAACGGCACGAAACTCCAATCTAACCCAAACCGTACAGGTCGAAACCCAAAGAAACACCAGGCGGTTGACGAGGAACCATTACCGAGAAAGAAGTCCCCGACGACGAGCCTCACATTGTCTTTTCAACTTGGAACAAGAGGGGGAAGTTCTTACCAAAGCAGCCGCAAGAGGAGTCAGAGGAGACCCGGTGGAGGCAGAATACTGACCAGAACGGCGAAGGCAGCGACGCAAAGCCACTCCGGCGAACCCTCCAAGAGAGACCTGACCCAGATCTACTCCGGACGAAACCCTAGATCTACCAGCTTGACGACGCCTCCAGCTCAGATCCGGCTCACCACGACCTCGCCATCTCTCCAAGGAAGCTGAGGACACCCAAAGCCACCGGTTTTAATCGCCTGGTCCGGCCGCAACCCGACAAAAAACAGAGAAGATGAAGCAAAGAGAAAGTGGAGGAGATAGAAGCATGAGAGGATAGAGGCTAGGAACGGAGATGGAACGGGGTGGCGACCGACGGGTAGAGACCCTCCGTCGGCTACCGGAACGAGAGGCGCTGAGGTGATGTCGAGGCGGAGAAATTGGTGGGGAGAGAAAGATAGAGAGAAAAGACTCTCTCACCTCTCTCTAACTTTTTTAATTTTTTATTCTCGTGAAAAGTTTTAATTCTACATGTGTTGCTAGGCTCCTTTATCTATCCCCACAATCCAACTTATTTCTAATTCTTTTTCATATAAATTCGTTTGTAACTAAACTAATTAAACAGCTACAATAACATAACTTGTATATATGCACAATTGTTTCCTTATAAAAAATATGTTTTGCTCTAGTCTGTACCACAACGATGGGACCATGATATTCGGTTAACAAAAAAAAAAAAATGTTTTGCATGATTGTTCCTAACGAATATTTCTTTCGTTAATTTTTTTCTTTAACATTAGGTTTTAAATTCTTGTTTCTACTAATAAAGGCAGTGATAAGCCATGCAACTTTTATACCATTTGAATGTACCGTTTAATACTTTGAATGCAGCACTTTTATATATTACGTACTGACATGATTTCTTCACTAAGTTTTGCGCTAAGTCGCTAACCATAAATCTATCACACTAGTCCCATATATAAATGATTTAAATCCTCAAAACTGTTCTAGGTAAAACGCATCCAGTGTCTAAGCATGGTACTTACACAGTTACACTTGGTTTCATCGGAAAACATATAGATTAACGTAAGCTTAGTAAGAGATATCCAAAAGATTTTTTTAATCCGCAAAGATATCCGATGTTCTGTATGATTTAACATCCAATATTCATACTCATCCGAACTAACCAATCCAGCGGTCACAACTTTTGGTTGTGCATTGTTTGAAATTCATGAGCTAAACATGCATAAACTAACTTTCCTTTAAGTATCTTCGGTTTCCATATTTAATATGCACCAATATATCATCAAAAATTTATCAAAAAAAAAAACCATATCATCAATTGAGAAATTTTGGGTTTAAGATGGTTTTAGATTAGTTAAGTGCTGTCAAATAAATACAGATATGATTTAACAATATAGGTAGTTTGGTACCAACCGTTCTTAATGAGGTGAAAACTGGATAGGTATATATGAAAATATATTGGTTATTGTATTTTTGGTAGATGGTTTGAAACTTTTCTGATCATATTTATATACTCATCGCATTCTTTTGTTACACATGCAACCGAATTCAACAAAATTGAATATATGAGCACATTTTCTTAAATAGTTAATTTCCCAAAAAGAAAAAGAAACGTATGCCAATTAACTATCTTTTTCTCTGGTGCATGGCAGAGGAGCAAATAAATTAACCGAAAGCTTTTAGGGGGGACGACCTACTGAAAGTTTTAGAATACAAACTCATCCTATCATGCATAGGATTGTAGTTATAGTCTTTAAAATATCAAGTTAATCAAAGACGATTAAAATCAGAAAATTGTCAAAATCCATAACTCATGTTATTATCCAGATTTAGGAGAATATTAATCAGTTATTATATCCCTGAAAGAAATTTTATAATGTACCATGAAATTAAAGCGTAAACTAAGAGAGATATCTGTGTGTCAGGTAGGAACATGACAAGACAATAACATCCTCCTCGATGAAATTCAGGAACAGAACTAGTCTACTAGACCTGGTCTCTCAAATAGTCAAATCTGACCGAGTTAATGTTAATTAATTAATGACATATTTAACACACGTGAAAGTGATAATAATATGATTTATTTTCTTGTCAAAGTGATGATATTTATCTTTTTAAGAATCTATTAATAATTAGGTCAACCTTTTCTTAAAAAAAAAAAAAAAAGAGATGATAATTCTTCAGCATAATAACCTTTTCCGAAATATACGATTAGGAGACCTAAACGGTGTCGTGAAACTACGCAAGGGATATAAATAGAGCCACCAAATAGCCAACAAAGTTCACATTCACTTGCTCTCTTTTCTCCAAAGAATCTGGTTCGTTTCAATTTTAGTTTCTCTGTCCTTCTTTTGTAATCTCGAATATATCTTCATCATCGTTACTTTGCTTACCTTTTCCGCAGTTTTTCTGAATAGTTTTAACGATTTTTTCTTTTGTGTTTTGGTTTTAACGAAGGCACAGAGCTAGGAAAGCATGGTGGGTGGTGGTTCTCTTGAGGATATCAAGAACGAGAATGTTGATTTGGTATGAACTCTTTCTTGATTTCTAAACACTCTGCAAAAACGTGTATATTTAAATTCCTAATATTTTAATTGCGTTTGCTTAAAATTTTGGTGAACTTTTCAAAACGTAATTTTGTCAACAATATGTCGCTTGAGTTCGTTATGTTTTAACGCTTGAGCTTCATATACATCGATTCGATCGTTAATTCTTTTTGTTTTGATCGATGAGAGAATAAAGATCTATGAAGAATTCATATTACTTTTGATTTACTGGCGTCTTATGTTTATTATTTTTTTTTTTTTTGTAAACTGATTTATTGGCGTCTTTCACGTATTTAATATATTTTTCCTACTAGATTTTGCAAGTTTAGTGTATTCAAACCACAGGATCACGAGAATTTAGTCAATGATGTTAATAAGTAGTTACCAAATAAAGCAGTAGTTTATTTGGCTAAATTATAAAGCAGTGGTATTATTAAGTAGGACTCTTTTAACATGATTCGTTTCTGGTTACCTAATTTGAAAATTATTTCTTAGAAAAGTCATTAGTCAAATTGTTGGAGATAATTAGTACGTTTTGGATTTTTTCATACTCACGGGAAATCGCATTATCATCAATCGTTTAACCACTTCCCTAGATGAAACCTAAATTCCATCACCTGATTTTCTGGACTCGGTTAAATATCCTATAATATATTGACGGATTTGCCCCTATCAAAGATAACTTCATATTTTAAAATTTAAATATTATTTTCTTATTTTATTTATTTCGACTAAGAGTTTTTATCTTTCTTATTGTTTGGTTTTTTTTTTTTTTTTCTATCATCAACTATTATTCTGATAGTTTAGTATGTAGTCTTTTTGTGCTAATGGTTTAACTGTGACTCATAGTATGTTGTCTTCATATCATCGTGTCCACGTGAAACTTGCATGCTTGTTTTAGAATGATCCATAACTTTATAATTAAATCCAACAAAACTTATTACAGACTTTAGATAAAACGTTGGATCATGTCATGATTTAATATTAATTAACTGCAGGAGAAAATCCCTATTGAAGAAGTGTTCCAGCAGTTGAAATGCAGCAGAGATGGACTCTCTGGAGCAGAAGGAGAGAGCAGACTCCAGCTCTTTGGTCCCAACAAACTCGAGGAGAAGAAGGTATAACACTAAACCTTTTATATGTAGTTTTTGGCTTAACAAACATAATTGAAAGTGACTAATCTCATTAAAAAAAAACAGGAAAGCAAGATACTTAAGTTCTTGGGGTTTATGTGGAACCCTCTCTCTTGGGTGATGGAAGCAGCTGCAATCATGGCTATTGCCTTGGCTAATGGAGATGGACGTCCACCTGATTGGCAAGACTTTGTTGGTATTGTTTGTCTTTTGGTTATTAACTCAACCATCAGTTTTTGGGAAGAAAACAATGCTGGTAATGCTGCTGCTGCTCTCATGGCTGGTCTTGCTCCCAAAACTAAGGTTCCCTTTCAACCACTAGTTTTATTCTTCTGCAAGTAACAGTACAATGTTTTTTTTTTTGTATTAACACTATTTCCACTAGATTTCTTGTTCTGCAAGTAACAATACAATGTTTGTTTTTGTATTAACAGTATTTGTTTTCTCATGGCAGGTTCTAAGAGATGGCAAATGGAGTGAGCAAGAAGCTTCAATTCTTGTCCCTGGAGATATCGTGAGCATCAAGCTAGGTGACATCATTCCAGCTGATGCACGTCTCCTTGAAGGAGATGCTTTAAAAGTTGACCAATCTGCTCTAACCGGTGAGTCCCTCCCAGCTACAAAAGGTCCAGGAGAAGAAGTTTTCTCCGGTTCCACTTGCAAGCAAGGTGAGATTGAAGCTGTTGTGATAGCCACTGGTGTCCACACCTTCTTTGGCAAAGCAGCTCATCTCGTTGACAGCACAAACCAAGTGGGACACTTCCAGAAAGTCCTTACCGCAATAGGAAACTTCTGCATCATTTCCATTGCGGTTGGTATAGTGATTGAGATCATTGTCATGTACCCTATCCAGCGCAGAAAGTACAGAGACGGTATCGATAATCTCCTGGTGCTTTTGATTGGTGGGATCCCTATTGCAATGCCTACTGTTTTGTCTGTGACGATGGCCATTGGTTCCCACAAGTTGTCTGAACAAGGAGCTATCACTAAACGTATGACTGCCATTGAAGAGATGGCTGGTATGGATGTTCTGTGCAGTGATAAGACCGGGACGTTGACGCTAAACAAGCTTAGTGTTGACAAGAATCTGATTGAGGTTTGTGCAAGAGGCGTTGAGAAAGAAGAAGTGTTGCTTTATGCTGCAAGAGCATCACGAACAGAGAATCAAGATGCTATTGATGCTGCTATGGTTGGAATGCTTGCTGATCCTAAAGAGGCAAGAGCTGGTATTAGAGAGATTCACTTCTTCCCATTCAATCCAGTAGACAAAAGAACAGCACTAACATACATTGATAGTAATGGAGACTGGCACCGTGTTAGCAAAGGAGCTCCAGAGCAGGTACACTTCCCAAGTTTTAATTTCTTTCTCTTTAATGACTTAACCTTTAAACATGTTTCTTTTAATGTTTATTTTCAGATTCTTGATCTGTGCAATGCAAGAGCTGATCTGAGGAAGAGAGTCCACTCAGCGATTGATAAGTATGCTGAGCGTGGACTTAGGTCATTAGCTGTTGCAAGACAGACAGTACCTGAGAAGACCAAAGAAAGCCCTGGTGGTCCATGGGAGTTCGTTGGTGTGTTGCCTTTGTTTGATCCTCCAAGACATGATAGTGCAGACACCATTAGAAGAGCTTTAGACCTTGGTGTTAACGTCAAGATGATCACTGGTGATCAACTTGCTATTGCTAAAGAGACTGGACGCAGGCTAGGGATGGGATCAAACATGTACCCATCAGCATCTCTACTTGGTAACCACAAAGATGAAAACCTAGCTGCTATACCCGTTGAGCAGTTGATTGAGAAGGCTGATGGCTTTGCTGGAGTCTTCCCAGGTTAGTTAATTAACAAGAGTTTTGTTTTTTTTTGTTCTCTTTCATTCTGTTTACAATATGTTTTTTTTTTTTGACAGAACACAAGTATGAGATTGTGAAGAAGTTGCAAGAGTTGAAGCATATTTGTGGAATGACTGGTGATGGTGTCAACGATGCTCCTGCTTTGAAGAGAGCTGATATTGGTATAGCTGTTGCTGATGCTACAGACGCTGCACGTGGAGCTTCTGATATTGTTCTAACCGAGCCTGGTCTCAGTGTTATCATCAGTGCTGTCTTAACCAGTAGAGCTATCTTCCAAAGAATGAAGAACTACACTGTGAGTGTGTTTTGCTTCTCTTTTAGCTAATTATTTTTCTAAACTAATCTCTCACTTTGTTTTGTAACAGATTTATGCAGTCTCAATCACCATCCGTATAGTGGTAAGTAACTAAACTTGCATCTATTCTTGAATATTAAATCAAATATTCTTTGTGTTTAATGGTCTCTCTTTGTATCTTTTATACAGTTTGGGTTCATGCTCATTGCTTTGATATGGAAGTTCGATTTTTCGCCATTCATGGTTTTGATCATTGCCATCTTAAACGATGGAACAATCATGACAATCTCAAAGGACAAAGTGGTGCCTTCTCCTACACCAGATAGCTGGAAACTCAAAGAGATCTTTGCAACCGGCATTGTCCTTGGAGGCTACATGGCTATAGTGACTGTTGTTTTCTTTTGGGCTGCTTACAGAACTGACTTCTTCCCGGTATAATATTCTACTACCATTTAAAAACACTCTCTATGTCTCTCTCTCAAATCACACAAGCATAACTCTGTTTTGTTTTCTTGTAGAGAACATTCCATGTGAGAGACTTGAGAGGCAATGAACATGAGATGATGTCTGCTTTGTACTTACAAGTCAGTATAGTGAGCCAAGCTCTTATCTTCGTGACTAGATCAAGAGGCTGGTCTTTCCTTGAACGACCTGGATGGCTCTTGCTTATTGCCTTTTGGATTGCACAAGCGGTAATGTTTGCTAGAATGCTTCTGTTTCTGCTTCTTGATTCATAAACTTGTCTCCTCACTGATTTCATATACTTTGGTCTTGTAGATTGCAACTGGTGTTGCTGTTTTCGCAAATTGGGAGTTTGCTAGAATCAAAGGAATAGGGCTTGGATGGGCTGGGGTTATCTGGCTTTACAGTATTGTCTTTTACATTCCATTAGACGTGCTTAAGTTTGCAATACGTTACATACTAGCTGGAACCGCATGGAACAATCTCATTGACAACAAGGTATGTTTTCATATCTTAGTTACTTGTTTACTACGTTATTCTTGTTCTAATATATGTTCTTAGACCAAAGCAATCTTTTTTTTTGTCTTAAGACTGCGTTTACGACAAAGCAAAACTTTGGGATTGAGGAGAGAGAGGCCCAATGGGCTCTAGCACAGAGGACTTCACACGGTCTTCAGAATCAAGAAACGGCTAATGTTTTCCCTGAGAAAGGTGGCTACAGAGAACTGTCTGAGATCGCTGAGCAAGCCAAGAGACGAGCTGAGATCGCAAGGTAATAATTTTAATATTCCCAAGTCTCTAATAACCAAAATAAAATCTGGGGGTTTCTTGTGAGTCAAGCTTAATACTAGGGTTTTTGATGTGTATTGTTTGTTGAAGGCTTAGGGAACTTCATACGCTTAAAGGGCATGTAGAGTCAGTGGTGAAGCTCAAGGGACTTGACATTGAGACAGCTGGTCACTACACCGTTTAATAACAAGATGGACTCAAAGAAAAAATGATCAAGGAAGGAAGAAGATCGTTTGTTTAACGGATGATAATGATGATAATATCATAAGATGAGAGGGAATAAAGTCTTGTTTTAGGTTATGTTTTTGTGTTTAAAATTCCTCTAAACTCTTGGGCTTTTTTTTTTCTTCTTCCTTGATTTTAGACTTAATTATAATTGTGTTTTCAGTTTGCTCTGTGTTGGAGACAAAAGATAAGATAATATAATAATTTCCTAGGTTTATACAGTTTTGTTTGTCTTTAGACATACATAATATGAATATAACAAAATTACAAATTTACTGACCTAAAAAATTGCTTAAAATTTAAAAAAAAAAAAAAGATTTTTCTTATTATTTTCTTATCCTCATTTTGTATACTAAGTGTTCTGAATTTTTACACGATTGCATGGAATCTCTAAAGTGAACAGCATCTATGAAAAAAAAGAAGAAGCAAGCAAAATAAACGAATAGAATACCATTCTCATATTTATATTGGTCCAAGAGAATATCGGGATCCGGTTCGATTACTTCTTCAGACCGGTTAAATATACATAACCGGATATCATAATCCGTTGTGGATACTGGATACATGTGTTCTTGTTTAGACCACTACTTGTACTCCACGTGGCAACCGCTTTATCACAAAGCCAGAAGCTAGAAAAGAAAAGAAAAACAAGAAGACGTGAAAGATCCTTCAGAACAGAACTCAGAACAGAGAGACAACAACAAGAAATGTATTTCGCAGCGATAGCTTCTTCACAACAGAGCTTTTTGTCGGACTCTTTCAGTTTCCGACACAGTTTCAAACCTAGACACAGTTATAAGCTTACTCGTCCCAACTCAATCTGTTGCAAATCTCCAAACCACGACGACGATGAAACAGATTCTTCCCGGTAGTTTTATTTATCTTTATTCTTTAAAAGACTTGTTCTCTCTTATGTCGACTTTGCTCTTATTCCATCAATATATTTTTGTTTAATTATTTATTTAGCAAAAATGAGAATCAGCTTGCGAAATTGGCAATCGTGACGTTAGCGGTTGGCGTTTTGGCTTTGGGATCGGTTGGAGATGCGTCTGCGGCTAAAAGCGGTGGGAGAATCGGTGGTCAAGCGTTTCGGTCTTCAGCTCCTCGGCCTCCTCCTAGAATTAACAACCGATCGAGGTAATTATCACTTTTTACTTGGCTCTTTTTTTATTTAACTATTTAACATTCTTGAAATCCTAGTAGTAATAAATAAATAAAAAATCGTTGATAAAAAAAGAATAATAAAAAAAAATCCAAATATAAGAGGATTCCGGAATGGGCCTCATATCCACATTATAGCCCGTTAATACTAAACTGTAAGGCCCTTGTGGTTTGCACACTTTGACAGTTTAAACCAAATATTACAATCCAACGACCAAGAGTAATCTCCAAAGAAACTCACAAGTTTTAGCTTTACAAGTCAAATTTACACGTTAACTATACACAAAAACAAAGCATAATAAAATGTTATACTGAGAATTGTATGATTTGTTAATTTTTTTGTAAATGTAAATGCAAATACAAACATAAACACAATCACAAAAGTTGAGTAGAGTTCCTTTATATTCTTAACGCAGTTTTCTCTTCGCAGGACCAACATCTACGTGAATCCTCAGGTTGCACCACCTTTGATCGGTGGCTACGGATATGGTGGATACGGCGGTTGGGGATGGTCACCGTTTTCCTACTTTGCCCCTGGTCCTGCGGTGGCTGTTGGTGGGGGTGGTGGCTTGGACCTCCTCGTTCTCTTCATGTTTTTTGGAGCTGCTTCAGCCGTGGCAAGAAACTTTTTCCGGTCAAGAAATGAAGAAGACGAAGATGACTACTAGCTAGGGCTGCTGGGCTGGATAAATATATTAAAAAAAAGAGGCATGTGTATATGTGTTATTATAACATAGTCAATATACGATTTTGTGTTAAAAGTTATGATGGAAAAGACGGTTTCTATACCTTGAGATTAATAACTAAGATCAATCAAAAAACGTATAGCTAAACTCAAATTGAAACATCCTCAAAGTTTCAAATTAAACATTTTCTGTTTTTTTTTTTTTTGTTGTTGTTGTTGTTGTCGTTGAAACTTTATATTTGAAGTTCTATCCTTCTTGATAATCATCTCACTGAGCTCCAAACGCAGGTACGTAAATTTCATTTAAAGAAAGAAATATACAGAAAACAAAATATTTAATGGTTTATTTTGTAATGGTCTATCGGTATTAACTTAGAAACATAATAAGAGCTAATACTTAAGTCAGTACATCTGGTAAATAATAATAGTAGTAATATATCAGATACAAAAGAAACAAAAAGAGAAATTGAAAGAGTCAGTGAATTAACAAAAATCATGAAGTTCGATTAATACTAAGTCCTTGAAAAAGCCAGTGAGGTCGCTTCTTCTCTCGATCCAACGACAACGTTTTTGAGCTTCTCATAGGCGTGTTTGGTCCACTACTTTCTTGGTTATTACTGTTATTGTTATTATTGCTCTGGTTATTACAATTATCAGATGATGATCTAAACGACGTTGTCGACGAGTAGTCCATATCCTTGTTCGTAGATGAAGAAGACATTCCAATGCTCAATGTCAGTTCTAGTTCGCTCTCTTCAATATATTCCGTCGTTGTGTTCGTGCCTCTAACCTCATTTTCGAGGTCTATGCCTGGCCAGGTTCCGGTTCTCTCTTTTGGACCGCTTTGGTCTTTGTTGTTGATAGTACAACTTTGGCTCCTATGTTTCAGCTGGTTCATCATCATTTTCTGTATATTATATACTCTATGTAGCTCTCGCACCTGCGATAATTATTCTGTTTTATATATATGGTTTATCTTAAAACAAAATTAGAACAATCAATCCAATCCAAATCAAACAGAAGTTTTGAGCATAAAATAGTATAACTTAGTTGGAACTAAAAGAAAAAAGAAAAATTAATCTGAGTAGATATATTACATACATATATTGAACTTGTCCAACCCAATATGAGTATATAAATTCGTTTGTATCTAAAGACTATCCTTTTTAATATCCAAAAAGCTATAAAGTTGATTAATGGAAACCGAAAAGGGAAACTAAACTACATTAATAAATAGAAATCGAGTTTGAATCACTCCAGGCAATTACTTCAACAAAACTGAAAAAAACTGATGTTTTAAACCAAAACTGAACAGAAACAAGACTAAAAAATCAAACCCAAATATATGCTACATATGCAGGTGTTAGTATATATCTGTATACGTACCTGTTGCTTGAAAACATCTTCTTGGGTTTGCATTGTATGTCTGATCGATCCAGCTTTTTGCCTTTCAAGAGATCTATCCATTGACCTTATAACAAAATCTCCTTCCTCCTCTTTGTTGTCTGTCAACGTCTCCTTTGAAGATTTTCGTTGACCATTAACACCAAATCTGATAAATCCAGTACGATCAACAGTCTTTAACCCAAATGAGTTTGTCGTAACTGGCTCAACAATCTTTGTTCCCATGCCTGAAACGTAGAGTCACACACTTCATAACCATTTGATGATTGATAGAACACATACCAAATAAAGAATCCTAATTTCAAAGAAAGAAAGAACCCACCAATAAGATAACATTACAGAATTTTTTTAACAAAAATTCATAACCACTGCAAAAATATCTAGATTGTTTCTTATGTAGTAAACGATTCAAAATTATTATTTCTATAATTAAATGGGTTTACTAATGATAGAAACTAGTACCATAATATCATTTTCACTACTAAAGTTTAAAATAGATAGATTTGACTCGTAAACTGCAATAAGTATAAAATCTGTGGTGAAGAATTGCAAAGGACAATGAAAAAGAGCAGTTGTTGATTTTTTTTAGTTGCTTTTGGATAAACATGATTTATATAGAAAATACGAGAAATTAAGAATCGTTAAGCGAAAATAGATTGATAAACACTACTCGAGCAGTCAGTTTAAAGTCAAAGAATATTTTTTTATTATTTCATCCGTTTCAAAATATCTATATTCTAGAAAAATATGTTCCAAAAATATATTTTTAATGCGTTCATTAATCATAAAGTATAAACTTCAAAAATATAATTAATTTCTTAAAATTATTAACTAAAAGTTATAGAGCATTGTTAATTACAGAAAATAATATATTGATAACTTAAATTTGATATATTTTTTAATAAGTATAAAATACTAATATATAAAATATTTTGAACTAGAGGAAGTAGTATAATAAATTGATGATGATGCAAATATTGCCTACTTTCTATTAAAAAGAATATATATATGTGTATATAGTCTATAAATCTGTCACATCGTTCATAATGCTCTTGCATTCTTTTTTTTAATAGCCACCCATTTACACTAGACCAAATTCTGATACTTATTTCCTTCAATGTTTAAAAAATTGTCTACACACAAATCATATAAATAAATAACTTAATTATGACTCATGTACTTACATCTCTGATCATCTATATACAGACGCGCATGGACATAAAAGACATGAGAAAATCATGTCTGCATCTATATTTGAGGGAACCAAATTAGATATTAATCGCATAAGACAAGGACGATAATTTCGTTAAAAGATAACGTTTATTAAGTTCAAGTGTTCGAGGATAACGTTTATACTTTATACACATGTGATATATATGTATATTTCCTCAAAAATACCTGTTTCGCTATTAACATTTGATTATTGTTAACATAGTTCAAAAAAAAATTGATTATTAACAATACTATTCACAGAGGTCTTGAAATTTAAAACAAACTTAAAGCCAATAATTTGTGACTTTCTTTCTCTTACAAGTTACACATACATACACATACATATAGTTGTATTATATAAGTGTGCAGAAAGTACCACTTTTATACAGATCTGTTCCATTGTAAAACTCACACACATATGTTTAGCAACCCTTTCTACAAATAGTTCGTCGCCTGTATCGATCCGTAAGAGATCCACCGAAATGAAAATCTTACATATATATACTCTATTAAGTTACCAAAAAGTTACCTGAAAAAAAGAGTGGCCAAGCTGTGATTCTCTGCAAAGAAGGTCATTGCTCACATGCCGCATGTTCTAAGCTCATGCCACAAAACTCACTTAGAGAAGCCCTTCAAGACTCACTGCACTGCACTTACATAACATAATAAGTAATCCAGAATCTGAGAGATCACTTTTAAGATTTTGTCAAATCAATATAAAGCGTGTGGAAGGAGAGATAGGGATATAGAAAGAGGAGGGTAGAGAGAAGATGGAATAATGGGAACTGGCAGCTAAGGAAATGCTTTAATTGAAATAAGGATTAATAAACAGATGCTAATATATTGTACTGGAAGTTAAATAGCTTGACAGGCTGTGATGTTTGTGAAGGAGGCAAGGAAAAGGCTGAGAGTTTTTTTACCAAAAAAAAAGCAGAGATTTTCCATATTTTTTTTATTAGAGATTTTTCATATGCTTTTACTTGCTTAGCTTTCATCAACAGCACAAGAAATAAACTACTTTCTTAATCACAAATATTGTGGATTTACTAGTATTCACTATTTAGTCTCTAACTTGAGACTTGAGAGTCATTTATTCTTTCCGAGAAGATGATTTTTGTTTTGATTAATTTAGATATCACAATATAAAAAATATATTGGAAGTAATGTTCACCATGTTGTATATATTCTTAACCTAAAGATGATAAAAATTTGATGTCCAAGAATATACATATATTAATTCTTACTGATAAAATATAGAATCCTAAGTCTTATGAAACTGAAAGTATATTCTGTAATTATGTGTATATCATTTTCTTGCAAGCGGCGGTATGAAATAATTAGTTGTGTTGATATAATATAAAACTGAGAGATTTACAATAATAAACCAAAATATGCTATGTTCTAGCCAATATATTCCTGACAAGTTCTCAGTGGACATAATCAAGATATGTATGTAACCATATACAAACTAAAATACAAAAAAAAAAATATTATTATAACAACCAATTTGAAGACATAGCTTCCGTTTTCTGTAGTAGTTTTAAAAATAAAATGACTCCACGTCATATTATCAATATAAATGTCTTCATCATCCGTACGGGGTATTATCCAACCATACAAAACCCCATGATTGTCATTTCTAATCTGACATCAAGTGTGTTAAAAAAAAAAAATCTGACATCAAGTTTAATGAAAGATTTCCTCTTATATTTAATCACTTATCAATGAGATAATAACTTTTCAATTTTTGTTTCCCTGTGCTGAGTTTATAAATTTCATTTTGGATACATATGAATACTTTTTGTAATGAAATAAAGATAGAAAATATTTTTCTGAAATGAAATAATTTTTTTTTTTTTTTGGTCAAAAAATGAAATAAAAATATATAATTGATGTTTAATTAGGAGCTTCTATCAACCCTAGATTCATATAAAATTGTCGGGGACAAGTGCTTATAGGCTGACCTACCTACCGTCCGAATAATATTCCTAAAGAACTAATGCATAAATTTCATTTGAATTAAGACTATTTTGTTTGTTGATGACACCGAATATGTTTAGGGTGGTGATAACTTTGCTTCAAACGTCTATAAAACATGTTAAAATATTGTAATAACTGCTAGCAACATCTTTGTAAACGAAACTTTGGTATTAATCTTCTTTTTATCCCATAGAATGTTATGAATAGTGTAACTACATTATTATTTTTTACTAGTTGCATATTCCCCGCGCAAGTGCGGAGCCGGAATCATTATGTTTGCGTATATTTTTTTCGATTTAGTGGTTTAGTGGATTCTTCTAATGACACCAAATAGCAATGAAAGGGAAAAAATGTAGTAAGAGTGTAAAGTGAAAATATTGTATATCTAATGTGTTAAATGTTATTTATATGTGAAGTAAGGTTTATAGGAACAGTTAGGTTATAATATAGTTTTTAGTGTCTAAAAGTAGGTGTCTATTTTTTTTTTTTGTTGTAAATAGTTTTTATATCGTATGTCAAAACTTGATATAATTCTATATTTATAGTATTTATATTTGTATTAAACGATTTATCAATTTAAAAATAACCTTAATTAAGTTAATATTCGTTGTTTAAGTTTCATTAGATATGTTTTTATATATGGTTTTTTGTAAGTTTGGGTTTTGTTCATAAATGATGGGGCATTTTTATCTACGGCGTCATCGAGGAATCCATTCGCCGAAGTCTAGAGTCGGTGGTGAGGAATGTTTTCAATGAAATTATAGTAGTTATTAAAATGTAAGAGAAATTACATATTCATTTAATAAATAACGAAAAATACTTAAATTTTGTTGNTCATAAATGATGGGGCATTTTTATCTACGGCGTCATCGAGGAATCCATTCGCCGAAGTCTAGAGTCGGTGGTGAGGAATGTTTTCAATGAAATTATAGTAGTTATTAAAATGTAAGAGAAATTACATATTCATTTAATAAATAACGAAAAATACTTAAATTTTGTTGTTTATTTTATTTTATTTCACATACAATTTTTTTGAAAATATATTAGGAATGAGTTAAATGTTATTTATATGCGAAGTAAGTTTATAGGAATAGTTAGGCTATAATATAGTTTTTAGTGTGTAAAAGTAGGTGTTTTGTTTTTGCTGTAAATAGTTTTTATATCGTAGGTCAAAACTTGATATAATTCTATATTTATAGTATTTATATTTGTATTAAACGATTTATCAATTTGAAATAACCTTAATTAAGTTAACATTCGTTGTTTAAGTTTCATTAGTTAGGTTTTTATATATGTTTTTTTTTGTAAGTTTGAGTTTTGTTCATAAATGATGTGGCATTTTTATTTACGGCGTCATCGACTGTGGGAATCCATTCGCCAGAGTCTGAAATCGGTGGTGAGGAATGTTTTCAATGAAATTATAGTAGTTATTAAAATGTAAGAGAAATTACATATTCATTAAATAAATAACGAAAATAATTAATTTTTGTTGTTTTTTATTTTATCTCACATACAAATTTTTTGAAAATATATATTAGGAAATATGTGCAATGATTTCACTTTTTGAGCTCTTAATCTATATTATTCAAGTCTCATTAAGCCATCCACGTAGGTAGCCGCGTGGGATTCACTTCTTCTTTTTTTGGTCGGTTCGTTTTTGGATTCATTTTTTATTATTTTTGGGTTGAACTATATTATAATAGGATAGTTTTAAGGCTCTTTAAGCCATCCGCGCGAGACTTGTTTTTTTTGTTTTTTTATTGTTCGGTTTTGCATCCATTTTTAACTATTTTTATTTTGAACTCGTTACGTTTTAGGGTTTATCCAACTATTTTGATCTTTAAAACAATAACTCATAGAAAAAACATAAAAACCTTACAAAAAAAAAAAAACCATATGATAATAACTCAAATAAAAAAATAAAAAATAAATGATGGCTGCGTGGTTTGAACCCACGATCTTGCATTCTTAATTAGACACCTTATACCACTTGGCTAAAGTGTATTTCATTGTTTGTAATCATCTTATCAAGACTATTAGTTTTTAAAAAATACCTATGGGACCTACAAAACTGCTGACGTGGCGCGTTGTGGAGCCTAGAAAGTGTACTATTATAATATAGATTATTGGAAATGATTTGGTAAATTTCAACCGGTGAATAATCGATGAAGTCTTTGTTTATCAGTTATTTATCTAAACTGGTTATAAGTAAATGAATATACATATGATCGAGTGATAATAAACTTATATACAAAATGATTGTTGTCAAAAAATAAAAATAAAAAAAAATACAAAATGATTCACTGTGTTTTGTTTTAAATATGCACAATGAAAAAGAGGGACTATAACAAAACCATATAATTAGAATTTAAGCTTCTCCATAAGACTCCAGATTAAACAACCCATCAAAGAATAGAAAAGAAAATTTACCAACACATGATTATAGTGGCATTTAAAGTTTAATATATAATATATAAATGATATAGTTATTTTAATATGGCTTGTCTTATAGTGTTTTCATTTGCTCCTCCTCTCAAACAAATTTACTGCTAACATGGTTTTTGTTTCCAGTTCAGGAAAAAGAAAAGAAATCTACTGCTGAGCTGGGCTTTGATTAAGCACCGACTTATCGTGATTATTTTTGAAGTAGTATACTTCAATATCATAATAATAATGATTATTACTCATTAGTTAATTACTTAGACATATTGTATGTGAGTTATTTTGGAGTTCATAGATCTAGCTGAGCTTCCAAGTTTCAACTAATTGCCGGTGCATTAAGAAACACATCTCATCGTGTTTTGCCGTTAGCCTGTTACCATCCTTGAATCCAGATCCCAAATGAGTACTGTATCCCAATAATATAAAATTCAACGTTTAATATATAATTACAAGATTTGTAATAGAAAAATAAAATGATTCCTTTCGCGGATGCATGCGTATAATTTCAATAAACAATTTGATGTGATTATTGTAGAGTAAAAGAGCTATCTGGATTAGCGGAACCATGTGAGACGAGAAGCTTAGAGGAAACCAACTCATACTATATATAAGAGCATTTCCAAATGGTATTTTATAGAGTAAAAGCCACTTTAATAGTATACTGTTCGTATACATTTTTAAAAATGATAATTTTTATTTATATGATCCTTTATTTTTGTATGTTTTCATTTTCTGCCAAATATAATATATAACATAACTTTTCACATTTAAATACTATGTTTAGTATATTATTTGTTTCAACTATGTGTTTTAATAAAATTTTAAAATAATCATTTTGATAGTATACTGTTATAAATAAATGAAAGGGTATAATTTATATAAATTTAAAAAGTTTTAAATTTTTAATGTATATGTGTTGATCAATTCATGAAATTGGATATTATTTTATAGTTTGAATCTATTTTGAATTAATTTTAATTAAATTTGACTTTAGTCTTGAATACAAAAAGAAAAAGACTTGTTACATGAAGAAATTTATCCAATCCTATCTTAAATCATATAAATTACATATGCTATTGGCCATTGTAAAACTTTCTCGTACTTTTTTTTATCTCCTTTAAAGTTTAGATGATTTTTTCTTTTGAAACTTTGTTAAACCACTTATTTTCCCTCTACCTAACACAATTTGTTTGTATACGTGAAATTAATGAAAAATAAACTAAAGATAATCAAAGAGTAGACATGTGTGTTATCTAAATATGAATAATATTATTTCCATCGTAATATGAATTAATTCTTATTGTTGTTATACCTAAGCAATCAGCTATTGATATATAGCAAGAATCCAACCGAGAAATCATTCAATATTTTAATTTAAAATAGCACACAAAATGCATCTCTTTAAAAGTATCATTTAATATATGAATTCAGTCAATTACAAAACATCTACATAATTTAATTGGTTACATAATATCCAATAAATGCAGAAGTTTCATTGTAATGTTAAAACTATTTCTATTTTAAAAATAAAGTCTTCTAAAACTATTAACTACACTCCCATGGTTTTCAGAATCTCTTTTATATTCTCTCTATTTTATTTTATATGTTGTTTTAGGTTTTTCTACAAATTAAGAAAATCATTAGATTTCATGTTTTGTTCTTAATTCATTAATTATTTTATGTGATTATGTTAATTGATGAGATAAAAAGAATAGTGATTAAAATGAAATTACCAAACAAATGTATTGAAAAACATAAAACAATATTTAAAATAAAATAAATTTTAAACTCTAGAACAAAGCGGAAGAAGTAACTTCTTCATCATTATGATTCATTGATTTGATTGTGAATAATGTAATAAAAGGACATAAAAAAAAACAAAATTAAACTGAAATGACGGCATGAGGAAGCAAATAGAAAGTTAATAGATTTTGGGATTAATAACAAAAAGAATTAGCACGCGTTGTAGTCTTTCTAACCAACGCTGTGGATCCTACTCATACCCACAATAGTGACTACACAAAATTTCGGATAACAATTATATGTAAGAGCATGTCCATTAGTTAGATACCTACAAAGTGCAAAGTAAGTAAAACAACACAATTAATACTATTAAACTGTAATATGTTTATTTGATTAATTTTAATTTATAAAAAAATCAAAGCTAATCAAAGATTACCATATGTAAAGATGAGTATCTTTGAGAGTCTTGATGAGATACTATTTACACTCTTTCTCTCTTTTCTTATTTATTTTTATTAAAATATTGTGGTAAAAATTCCAGTGATATTATCAAAGAAATTACTCTAAAATGACCATAAACAGGATTCTAGCTCTAGAGTTTTTTCTTTTTTGTGAAACAGTTCTAGAGTTCTCAAAATACATATATATTAATATTAATATATTAACTTATTATACTTGCATAAAGATCAAAATGGAGTTCTTATTGAAATAGTATTAGTGTTTAATGTTATTTAGCTAATAATTATATGTTAAGATGTTGATAAATATTAGACCAATTAAAGATAAGTATGTGACTAAGGTTTTTTGGGAAGTTCTCAAATTTTCTTATGAGATACATATTTCTCTATTTATCATACTGTTTGGAATTCTTTTCACTGGTTAGATATTCATAAAGCATGAATCACTAGCATACTATAAAATAAGAATATCGAAAGGTGTTATATTCAGTGAAATTTGGAAAATAGTAAAAGACAACAAATAAATAGTATAGAAATTGTTAAAATCACCACTAATTAAATATCACTTTTAAAAAATAAAAAATATAAACATCTGATTTAAGATTTAGTGATTATTATTTAAGATTTAGTACTAAGGGATTGAAATTGGATTTCTATAAATATTAAAAGTTAACTTAGTATTCTTTTATCACATTTAAAATATTTATGAAAATAGTAATTCATTAATAATAAACTTGAAAAATGATATTAAACTTGTGGATAACTGAAATTTCACATAAATAGTAATATTTGAATTTAAGAGAAAATATTTTTTTAAAGATATATATTTCATCTGTTTTTGAAAATAGGAAAATATTAAGTTCTTTTTTTTTATTTCCCAATGATAGATTTCTAAATTTTTAAGATAGTTTTATTAATTGATGTTAATGAATTGTATACCTTTAAGAAACATTAATTGAACATATTTAAATTGAGTAAATCTTTTTGATTGATTGTTATTGTAAACTGTATAACAAAAACAAGTATTATAGTTAATCATAAACAAATTATATTTGCAGAATTTGTTTTCGAACATCTTACATGAATTAACTTCCAGATAATTATGACATCATTGAGGGTTTTTTTAAACGATTTGTGGGTTCCGTTTCACAAGTGTCGTGATCTAGACAATAAACGTGAGCGTTCATGTGGCTTCTTCAAGTGCAGTATCTCCACTTGTCACCCAACTGATAGATTAACCTTATCTTCACGAGATGCTTTCTGCTTTTGGGAGTATGATAGAATATGAGATTACAATTCATGCAAATTTAAAATAATTAATTCATATTATAATAATACCGTGTTCCAAAGTAAGATATAATAGTGATGTATTGTGATCAGGGCCGGCCCTGAGGCATGCCTAATGAAACATTTGTTTCAGGCCCCCGAAAATTTTGAAGAAAATTACATAAGTATAGGTCCCCAAAAAAACCTTTTAGGCTCCCAAAAATTTTTTTTACATAGAAATCGTCATAGGCCCCCAAAATCTCAGGACCGGCCCTGATTGTGATTCCACAATTATCTAATGTTTTTGACAAATACTTAGTTATCTGGAATCTGTTAATTTAACTAGACATTTTTCTTAAAGAAACTTCTGCGATTGAACTGTAATTATATAAATACTACTGTAAAATTTAAGCTGTGAATATTTTTTAAAATTTATATATCTGATATAACTGTAAAAATTAGATGAAAAAAGAAAAAAAGATATTCATACAACAAATATTTTTTATTATATCTCAGTAAATAATACAACCATTTCCTTATTTTTCTATTTTGTTTCTAAAAATAAAATAAAATATGATCGGGAATTTTATTTTTTTAAATAAAAACTAAAACTTAATACACTGTTTCATCCCAATCAATCGCTTCCAAATTTTTTTGGAACAGTTATTTATTTGTACAGCTATCGTATTTAATAACTTTTCTAACCAGGTCATCGCAGTTTAAACTATACAAATTAACACGATTTGGATATTATAAATATAGCCAAATGAGTAGTTTACTATGTATATATTTTATTATTGCTTCTTTATTTTTATAAAATAGCAATTACAATGAAACAACTTGACAACCTCAGCTCCACATGCAATGAATCGGGTTCAGAAGATGACTCCGTAACCAATGAAAGCACTAACGATAATACACAATTTATTTATTATTTTGTATAAGATATGGAATCTCTTGAATAAGTAATGTCTTAGAGCATCCACGATTGTGAGTTTTATTAGAGTCCTTTGCAACAAGAATATTTTGGATTAATTCTAGATAATTCGGAAAAATAAAAATGACCATTCACGAAGATCAATAGAGCCCATAAACAATGTAAGGATCAAGTTTTACCAAAAGATTTTAAAAATTTTTTTTGACACAAACTCTACAAAAATAGATTCCACGTTCTCTATGGACTCCCTCAAAAACTCCCATTGTGGATGTCCTTTATTATGTTCTTCTCCTGCAATATGTTTTTTGTTCTGAGTTTTCGTTTTCACAGAACAGTATATATTTGTTTAATTTTAAGTTATCGCACGATGGTCTATAATCGTTCTTTTTCAACGTGTGCTTGTTCTTCTCAAGTTGCTTATCAATTATTACGGCACTTCAACAATTGATGTCAATATATCTGTTACTATTTTAGTGGTGGCAAGTTAGTGGTCGTTTGATGTCATTTAGACAAAGTGGATGTATCAGCTCAGGACAGAGACATGAACTATATAACTAACACACCATATCCTAGGAAAATAGGGCCAGATCCGACATGTATCAAGCTTTCTTAGATCCCCATTAAATTTGGAGCACTTGTAGGATCAGTCCTTCGATTTGATATTCATTTAATATATATATATATATATGTCTTTTCCCACTTTAAAAATACCTTTGGATCTGACCCAACGAAGGCTAGATACAAGCACTGGTTGGTCATATATATATATATATATATATATTACATTATATCTAGTTAACCAATGAGGAAGCGAAAGACGCGAATCAGATCCCAACGTTCACAATGTAAGGTAAAATTGGATACGTTTGATGCGAGGAAGTCAGTACCCAGATAAGGAGGATGATATGAGAGCTCACAACAACCCCACCACCAGTGATCAGACAAGAAGATAAAGATAACTAAAGTTTTTGGTTACTGTCATGGTAATGATCAAAAACGTTAATCCAAGAAACTAACTGATCAACATGGAATTTGAAACATAATTACAAAACTTCAGCACTGACTTAACCGGGACAAAGACAGGACACAAGCACTGCTGCACTGACTGTTCGATTATTACCATGAAATGTAATTAATTAAGCGACGTTTTAACGAGTACATCACTGAACACAAGAAGTGAGGATCAAGTACCAAATGATAAAAACAGAGCTTTATAAATGGGCTTATGTATCAGGCCTGGTAAGAGTAATTGGACTCTATTAATGGGCTCTTTTTAATCTGATCTAGGGTTTTAGTAGTGTTTCTCGTAAAACTCACTCATATATAAACACAGTTTACACTTTTCCCGTCACTCTAGTCTTGATTAGTAACCTAGCCGCGCCGTTAGAAGAAGAGAAGATGGGAGTTTTCACATTCGTTTGCAAAAGCAAAGGCGGAGAATGGACAGCTAAGCAGCACGAGGGAGACCTCGAAGCTTCCGCTTCTTCCACCTACGATCTCCAGCGTAAGCTTGTTCAGGCTGCTCTCTCCGCTGATTCCTCCGGTGGCGTTCAGTCTTCCTTCTCTCTCGTCTGCCCCAACTCCGCCGTCTGCCAGGTTTCTCAATAGCTTCCTTCTCAGTCTCTTATGGATAGCTAAGATCTGTTTCCTTTCTTTTACTCGAATCTGTCACTGTTATATGTTTGGCTAAGTAGTTTGTTAGAGTATCTTCGTATTAGTTAAAAACATATTTGTTAATCTGATGTTTTAAGTTTATGTAATATACACTTTGACCAAATAAGAACTCATTTGTCAGTATAGTAATAGTAGAAAATGAAATGGAGCAGGTGATTATTGGTGGTGGTTCTGGAGGAGGATTTGCTGCCGGTGGAGGTGCAGCTGCTGGAGGAGGCGGTGGAGGTGAGGCTGCCGCAGCCGCCAAGGAGGAAGAGAAGAAGAAGGAAGAGTCTGAAGAGGAGGAAGGTGACTTTGGATTTGATCTCTTTGGTTAAGTGAAGACAAAAGCATCTAATGTGATAGTTTTGTTTGGTTTCTGCTTCTCGTTTCTAAACCTTTTTTATTTTCTGAGACTATAAATTATTATCAGAAATATATGTTTGGTTTCTGGTTTCAAACCATATTATTGCATTCTTATTAGACAAGAAATCAAGTACAAATCAAAGGATATTTATACAAGGGAGAAGAGATGTCTTTGTAAAAAAAAATAAAGAACGACAATATCCAAAAGTTCGATTGCTAAGTCTGTTTAAAGTACTATTTCTAGGATGAGCAACACGAAAACAAGTACGAAAGGAACCAAAACTGACATAAGAACAACCGCCCACATGAATACATCTTCGTTGCAGTTTCCATGGACGCCGCTGTTCCACAACTTACCACATTTGTAGCAAAAAGCATTCCCACACCTAGAAATAAAAAGTGTATGTAATGCAAATGTGTATGAGAAAATACATAAGAAGTTAAGAACAATGGCATGTCAATATATATTACACTCTCTGTTCAGATTAATTGTCATTGTAACATAATTTTTTTGTTACGAAATACATGTTATTTTATGATTCTAATGCAATTTTTACTATTGTTTTACCTTTTTTTATCACTAATTAAACTTTGATCAAAAAAAAAAATCACTAATTAAACTAAGATAAATAATAAATATTATGCAATTCTAAAGGTCAAACAAAGATAAAATCAGAACATTTAAATATTTTTTTAATAAATATTATGCAATTCTAAAGGTCAAACAAAGATAAAATCAGAACATTTAAATATTTTTTTAGTTTGTGTATAAACCTTTAAATGACAAATAATTTGAAATGGAGAGAGTATTAAAAGCTTGTTTCAGAGGGAGAAGAGACAAGGTACCTGCAAGTTATGCGGTTACACCCGTAAGAGCGTCCAACCATGTGATAGCACCTGGGACACTGACGCCACCCATTAAGATTTGCCAAAGCTTTAACCTTATTTGCATCCTCACCATCTTCTCGATAATACTTTTTAGGATACAACCTCTTGTAGTCATTGCACGATAACTTACCATGCCATGGAACTCTGCAGTGAACACAGAACTCCCCACGGCATTCAAAGCATCTCCTTAGTCTAGAATACGATCCACCACGAGAAAGCTCGGTCTTGGACATTAGGTGAGAGCAACTCTCATAAGGACAATAAACTCTATTTTCCAAAGGAATTGAGTTCTCTTCAATCGTCTGCATCCACAACAAGCTTTGCTTGAACGTCAAAAGATCGCCGCATCTGTCGATAGAAAAATTAGGTATGTGCTGTTTCACACAGTTAATGCAAAACCGATGACCACATCTTTCAGAGTAGAAAATTAGGTCAGAATCAACGTCGTCCAGACAGATTATGCAATGTTCTGTTTTCTTGTCTGCTTTGCCTCCTTGACGAGGAAGAAATCGAAGAATGTATTGTTTTGTATACTTCTGGTCACATGGTGTAATCCCATATTCTGATTTTACTGCCGCCATCTCCTCGTCTTATCAAAGTGGAAAAAAAAAACTCTCCATGGATTTATACAAAAGCACTGCACATTACGATTATATTCTTTGTTAGAAGATCGTTTTAATACTCTGTTGAGATATCTTCGAGATAGTGCAACAATATTTGTGATTTTGTGTTTGTTATTATTTTGATATATTATCTACTAAGCTTATTATTTTATTCTTGTTGTTACTATCTAGTATCTACTAAGCTTATTAAGATACATCATTTCATACGAAATTTTGAGAACACACACAAAAATGTCGAACACAGTAGGGATTCTCAGTATTTCATTTTTTTAACGACAAAAAAACTTACTTTATAAATGGTGTCAAATTTAAGGAATGAAGAGTAATTAACTATTATGATTCCTCATAAATGGTGTCAAATGTAAGGAATAAAGAGGAATTAACTATTCCCACACAAAAAAACTTAATAAAAAGCTTTACAAGAATCATCAAGAAAAATCAAAAACGAGCCTTGCGTTTTCTGGCGGTGTATTTGGAATCAGTAGGAACATCATTTCCTTTTCGTCTACTTTGTTCTTTCTTACTCAAAACCCATTCCCTTCCTCCTTTCCTTTTATTGTTGTTCGTTCTCTGCTTCTTCCTTGGCATGTTCCTATCCGATACATATACCTTTTCACAAACAAAACAAAGATTATTGTAAATAAAGACACTTCCATAATAAGTATACAGTAACAAAAAGAGACTTGGATACCATTCCATTCTCTTCATCATCTTCGCTATCATCATCATCAGAGCAACTGTCTTTATGGCCATAGTTAATACTAGTTGGAACAGAACCACAACTAAGGACCAAAAACTCCTTTTTTTTCTTACTACTGCCAGTTTATAAGAAGTGTTAATTAATGCTGCGGGGTCAAATGTGAAATTCAAAACTAGCGGAGGGTACGTACCTGTTAGAGTAGTCAACCTGAAGTCCACCGCTAAAGCCAGCATGTTGGGCCTGGCTAAGAATCAATTCAAGCTGAGCCATATTCTCAGGGTACATTTGGAAAACTGCTTTTGCTCCTCTTGATAAGCATCGGTATAGTGATCCAAAGAAAGCCCTTTTGAATTGTCAAAAAAGATTATTAAACACACTATCTTTAATTAATTGATTCAAATCTTAATGATTTATACACGTACTTAAGCCTCAAACGAGGTTCATGAGACGACTTGTCTGCATTGCATAACCACTGAATAGCAGATATACTGATGACTCCGTCTATAACTCCTGTACGAAGACCTAATCCCTGAAGATAATGAATATAACGATTACAAAAGATCCACCACCCACAATATATATTAAAGAAAGAGAGACAAACCTGCCCCATGTCACCAAGTAAGAGATCACCCTCAACTTCTCGTTCCATAGCAACATCTACGTTTGAACAAAGAAAATAAAATAATAAAGCAACATCTACGTAGTTATTAAAAGTGGCTTAGAGATGTAAAAGGAATGAAGAGAAGAACAATTCTTCATGAAGAGAGAAGAGTTAGCAAGCTAGTACTAGTAGTGTAATTAACGTACTAAGCATAGAGGCTGAGATGTCAAGACCAATCCATCGGTGCCCACTTTCAGAGATTGTCTCCCCGCTCAGGCCAGATCCACAACCTGAACCACAATATATAGATTATTTAGTAACTTTCGGCTTATGCAAAAAAACTAAAGAGATAAAGTTAAGATACAAACTTTCAATAAAAAACATGTACAAATCATGATCATCATCATTATATAAAATAAAAATAAAAAAAACTTTTACCTATGTCAAGCAAGAGACGAGGAACATCATCTTCGGGCAAATCAAGAAGCTCCAAAGTTCTCTCTGACAACCTCGCCTATAGATAACCAACCATGCATGCATGTGTTTAAGCAGACAGGACTACTGATATAAGGAGAAACTGAGATATATAGGAAAATAAGAACCTGAATTTCGAGGTTACGTGAAGAAGAAGTATACTTGCGAGCCTCTTTATCATCATAGAATATCTCCGGCGGCGCTTGCAACTCGGGTCGACTTGACATTCTTATTATTTAGAGCACTGAGAAGATTTAGTGATTATCAACAATTGGTGTGCTTTGAATTGATAATAACACATAAGTGATTCAAGTGGGGAATCAATCAATTAAAGAAGTTTCTTTACCTGGGGGACTGAGTTTCGAAGAGACAGAGACAGAGAGAGAGGAAGAAGAACAAACAAACAAACAAAGGAACATACGGCGATGAATTTAAGCAAAAAATAAAGAAATAAAAGGCGATGAATTGTTTTTAGGGTTTAGTGTAAACAGGAAAAAAGTTCTCTAAACTTGGTATTTGCAAAGACTAATTGATGATCGTGGTCGGACCTGGTTAACCAACTTGGTTATTGTGGTTTTCAGAATTTTTAGGTTTGCTTATTTGTTTTAGTGTTATACTAAAAACTAAACTAGATTTTGATCATCCCTATCTAAACACTGACTTTTTTTTTTTTAATTATCCAAAGCTGATCATTAAACACTGCCATTATTTCTGTTTAAAACCCTTAACAATTGAGTTTTGTTCAAAATAGATTTAACTATAATATGTGTGATCTAATAATACATATACATTGAAACCTCTATAAATTAATAATGTTGAGACTATACTAAAATTATAATTTTTTATTAATTTATAGAAATTATTAATTTATCGATATAATAATTGAACCAAAAACTTAATTTGGAACTTTAAAATTATATTATTTTATATAAATTTTTAGTATATATTAATTTATACAGTATTAATTTAAAGAAGTTATACTGTATTTTATATCAAAGACCAATGTGTTCTCATTGTTAAAATATAGTAATGATATGAATTGTCGATTTTAAACTGAAATACGGTAACTATCATACATACTTACAAATTCTTTGTTTTATGAATTGGTCATAGCATATAAAGAATTTTAATTTTAAAAATCAAGCCATGAATTGATATAGCTTTAATTAATATCTAAGTCATAACCAAAAATATTATATAAAAATCTAAGTTGGTAATCAAACCTACTGCATTTTGACCATGATATAATATAGAGAAATTATCTAGGATGATCATAATATTTTTTTATCATAAATATAATTAACAAAGGTCAAAATGTCAAAAATATTTTATTAAAGATTTGAAGGGTGGAGTCTTGGTCATTTTTGAAGTGGGGTTTAGGATTTTAATAAATAAATATTAAATACAAAAAGTTTAAAATAATTTTTAAATAGTTTCAAAAATATTTTTTGAATTTGAAATAAAAATTTGAAAATAAAAATAAAAATGAAGAAAATTTATAAAACTTTTCAAATTCAAAAATGAATAATTCAAAATAATATAATTTTTATCTATTATTTTTATTGTCTATTGAAATAATTATTTGTATTCCTATAAAATACGAGTAGAAGATTCGTTTGATTCTTTAATAAAATATCTTTTGATATTTTTTTGTCTGTACTTTTTTGATGAAAAGAGTAGTGTTATGTGAGAATTGATTTTTTTTAAAAACATTTCAATATGTCTAAATGATACTTATCTTAGAGCGACTTTAATGGTTGGGGGTCTAAAATGTGGTTGTAATCCAAATAAACTAATAATTTAATAAAATTTAATTATTTAAATAGATCAAAATATTAAGTGTATCTATAGCTGACATGTGTGCATAAAGTTTATAAAGAATATCTAAAACTATGTGTAATCCTCTTTCTCTTATTTTTCTTAAATTGCTAATAGTATCTTGGAGGTGCTATTAGCTAATTGAGAGAAGGTGCACCCGCCGTTAAATTTAGTGGAAGCTGCTGTACATGTTTCTCTTTTATACCTTCTAACAAATAATAAAATAGACTACTAGTCTAATATTATAGACAAATCTTTATTTTATCTGAATAAAGTATCCAATATAAGTATCAACAAACTATTGTTTTCGTGATTCGAAACTAATTTTGCAATATTACGACATTTTTCATCGAATCTTACATTTTATTAGAATGATTTGCATCACTAAAACAATATTTGAAAACAAGACTCTTGTAGCGCGGCAATCTTCAAATGGTGAACCAAGTGGATTAATATACATAGTGTCATTAAGCCAAGCCATTAGTCATAATGGGACGCTGATGGCAAACGGCTCGTAATGGCACGAGCTTACGCATAGCCATTCCCGGATTCTCGCTCATATCAATCTCCTCACCGTTGACTTTCTCCCAGTCAAAACACTGAATTAACGATCCTAAAGCCAGAGACACCATCCTCTGCCCTAAAGCTGCACCAGGACAAGTCCTTCGTCCGTTCCCAAACACCATAAGCTTATTACTGTTCGCAGCTTCTTTGTCTTCAAACCTCTCTGGCATGAACCTCTCGGGCTCATCCCATAGCTTTGGGTCTCTATGGATGGCCCAAGAGTTCACTAGTACGATCGTGCCACGTGGCACGTCATATCCTCCAATCTTGATATCTTCAGAAGGAGAACGTGGGACAAGAAGTGGTGCGGCAGGACACAACCGGAAGGTTTCCAAAACTATGTTTTGGAGATAAGGGAGATTCACAATGTCTGGCTCGTCGACCAAACGTTCTTGTCCAATCTTATCATCTATCTCAGCTTTTGCCTTCTTCAATACTTCAGGGTTTTTCAACAAACTAGCCATCGCCCATTCTAGCGTCACGGCTGAAGTATCCGTTCCCGCAAGCATCATGCTCTATATTTACAATTCAGATATGTTACTTTTATCTTTACATATTTTGTAAATATATACAAAGGGAAAAGTTATATGTTTAGGTTTATATGGAGTACTTACGAGCATGAGGCCTTTGATGATGACGTCACTGTAATACTTGGGTTGTTCTTGTTGTAAAGACAACAAATGACTAAGCATTGTGTTGCTCTCTCCATCTCTACGGCAATCATCAAGCAGACGCTGCAAGAAAGTGTCCATTGCTTCGCCAAGTTCTTTCACTTTCTTCTCATAACTGTGTCCGAACACTTTAAGAATCGGTAGATAATCTCCTGGATGGCTCGCACCACTATTGTCGTTGATCTGCGTCACTAATTTCTTGAATAGATTCGCCTCTTCCTTGTTTTGAACCTTCAAAAAATAAATAGAAAAACAAAAAATATCATTTAAGACAAATAGTTTTAGTCTGAATAGTCCTAATAAAAAATTGTACATAATATGGTCCATCTTTGGTAGGTAAATATTTAAATAATTTTCTACAAGAACACTATGATTTCTATGTGAAAAATGATTAGTGAATTTTTTCGTATTTAATTAACGTTACTATATATTCATATAATAAATGAAACAAACCTGGTCTCCGTAGTAGCGTCGCCCTGTGACCATACGGACAATATTATTGAACGTCAAATCTGCAAGAAGAGGCTCAAGCTCAACGACACGTCCATTATGGTCACGTGAGAGTTTCGTGAGCAACCGTTGGATCTCGTCTCTACGAACGGAGAGGAACCCGGTGAGGCGGTTAGAAGAAAGGATCTCAAGAGAGCATATACGGCGGAGATTACGCCAATGGTCGCCGTAAGGGGCGGTTCCGATCGTGGTGTAGTCGTATGCGACGTACTTGGCCGTCAGAAAATGCGGCCGGTTTGTTAGAATAATGTCGTTGTCACCAGTGAAGCATTCTTTGACGAGGGGCAAAGAAGAGATCACGACGACTTGGCGAGAGCCGTAGCGGAGGGAGAAGATGTCACCGTATTTTTCGGCCAAGCGGCGGAAGAGACGGTGTACAGGCGGTTTCACGAGGTGGAGGTTGCCGACTATGGGAAATGGAGTTGGTCCTGGTGGGAGATTGAAACGTTGCGTTTTGAATGATGATAAGAATTTGTAAGCTAGTATAAGCAATACGAATGGGAAGAAAATCACAACGTATTCCATTTTTGTGTGTTTTTGTTTTGTTTTTATTCTATTCTCTTTTCTTAGCTCACAAAAGGCTAAAGTGATAAATGTTGATGGCCTATGTGTGTCTATATATAGAGAGACGGGGTTTATGGCACAAGTGAGGAAACATACCTAGTTAAAGGGTGTATGTTTTGAACGTTGACTCTAGTAGCATATCATTGTATACCACGTCAAGCTTTTTTAGTGATGCCTTGTTTCATATGACTTTTCTTTGACCTTGACGGGTTACTATTATACTACTAATTGGTTTATTCTGACGGTCGGTCCACTTGAAAAGGGTGGCATATGAATTTTCCTTCGAAATTATTCATATTCTTAATTGCAGAACTATTGATAGCTGACCTCAGAATTTAGAAATTTCTACTATTTGTATTTTGTACATTCTTTTATTATCAGTTGAATTTTGTGTTAAGTAAATGATAATTACAGAATGCCATATGACATAAAACAAGACATGTATGTATCATCCACCTGGATTAGACCTAAAAGGAAATAAAACCAAATATTTTGATGTTTAGGTAGTTACAATTTCTACAAACGAATGATTTAAGCGGACAAGAAACATCGGTGTGATCACTGATCCACTTGTATTTACACCACACTAGTCTATTGAGCTATTAATTGCACAGCTACATCCCTTTTATACGACTTCTCAAACGTGGCTGCTCGTCGAGTCTAAGATACAACTTAGAGCTGAGATTATTATCCAAGATCCAATCCGAGATCTGCTACGGATCCATTTCAAAAATAGGATATCCGAGGTTTTTAGATTCAGATAGTAAAATTTCGGATCTGTCTAAACCGAATCCGGATATCATAATTTTCAGGTTTAAATGTTCGGGTATGGATCTATGTTTCTAAAATATATTAATTTTTAATTTTAATAATAATTATAATTATATTTGATATATTAATACTTATACATAAAAATTAGTCTTATGATATTTTATTTTTAATAATATCATATGTCATAATAGATTTATATATTTGGCATAAATATTTAATTTATTTATTATTTCAAAAATTCTGTATTTAAAAATATTTTTAATATTTTTTACGGATCCGACTCCGAATTCATATATACGCGGGAATAACAATTTCTAAACAGATATCCAAACCCTAGATATCTGTAAAATACGGATTTGAATCCAAATACTTAAAGCACGGATCCGACGAATTTGGATTCAGATACTCTAATTTTTTCGGATATCCGGATCCGTTCCACCCCTAACACAACTATACCAATTTTTAGATCATTTTTTCGAATTCCCCTAATAAAATAGGGAAATTATTTACAATATTATCTTTTCATATTTCCAATTGAACAACACGAAAAATTAACAAAAAATTGATGAAAAATCATAACTAAAAGTAATATGTAATAAAAAATATTTAAAAAAAATTATTTAAAACATAAATATTATTTATACTTAAAACAGTAAAATTTAAAATTAAAACTAAAAAATGAGTAAAATAATAAAAAAAAACTTATTTTATGAATTCTGTAAAACTCCCAAATACAAATCCAATATTGATATGATAACAAAACATATATATACATTTTCATAGTTTCAATGAGAGACACAATAAAATAATTTGACAAAAACAATGAGTCTAAATAAAAATTGATGGTCTAAAAAACATATTAGGAGAGTTACTCCGCAAAAAAATAGTTTCATTAAAATGATCTCAATAATTTTATTATGAAATTTATTAGGTCGCAACAAAATTTGATGCTGGATATTATATCATCAAAAACTTCAACCGAGAAGATGATAAAATTCAAGGAATAGAAGATATATAATTTACATTTAAATAAAAATAAATGGTAAACAAAATATCCAGCGAAGATAAAAAACTAGTAAGATAGAGTGCTGACAAAAAAAACTAATAAAATAGAGTATGCTAGGTGTATATATATTAATATATAAATGGTTGTGCAAATAATTCAAACTGTACATACGTCCGATTCACGAATGTAATAATGCAATCGGCTTGCGCCCGCCACTATGTGCCTGGTCTACACAAAAAAAAAACATAATATAATATGTAAGTATTAGCGGGATGATAACATAAATACATAAGAAATAACTTAGTGAATTAATAAGTCTTTTCTTAATAAACTTTTACTCTGACCGAAAGAAACTGTGGAAATACGTGAAAGTGGAACTATGAACAAATGGTGACAATCAGGACATTACAGATGAAATTTCGACATCTAGATTTCTATAATATCTCAGTGCTATGCTTAAAAGGGGTATGTATGTGGATCTGCAGCAATGGCACTCGTTTGCAACTGTGTCCGATTTGATTTTTTTTTTCCAATTAATTGCTCTATCGTCCGTTTAGGGTGTTGTCTAGAGTTTATTATTTTGTGGATCATTTGATTTTTTTCTTGCCTTGTGTGTTTAGTATTTTTTTCGGTAGACTGCTCAAGGTTCTGGATTGTTTGGTTGGTTGTGTTCTTGAGATTTTAGTCATTATAGGTGGGATTCTGAAACCCAATTTGAGAAGCAGTTTATGAGTAAATTTAGTGGTTTTATATGCACTTGTCTCCAGTATATTAGGATCAATATAGTGAGACATGTGTAGATTCTCAAGTATTAACTTATACTCCCTCCGTTTTATATTAAGTGTCACTGTAGAGAATTTTTTGTGTTACAAAATAAGTGTCGTTTTCGGTTTTCAATGTAAAATTTATTAATTTTATTATGTAATTTGTTTTTCTATTGGTTAAAATATGGTTAGGTGTATGGGTAATTGTGTTTTTATATAGGAAATATGTAAAATTAATTGTTTCCTTAATCCGTGTGCATAGCTATAGAGTGACACTTATATTGAAACAAAGGGAGTACCATGTTTATCCCTAACAAACTAATAGGTTTCTTAGTTTTTATTTGTCTTAAAAAAAAATTTAAAAAGCAACTAATTGCGGAACGCCACATATTAGTGGGTTCCGTAAACAGTGTAAGAAATTCATTAAAATCGATTTTTAATTAGTATTTTTTTGTAATCGAATTTTAAGAGTTTTGTGAAAGTTCACGCACTAAAAACTTCGCTAAAGATACCGGATAAACATGCTCTCGTTAATGCAAAGACGTTAACGTTCACTACTCGAAATTGATGGTAGCGAGTCTCAACCTAATTAGCGCTTTGTAAGCATGTGTTTATGTTATGTCTTGCTAGTGTTGTTTGTTAAGATGTTTTTAGAGATTTGTTTTCGGTATTTTTAATTTTATGTGTGTTTAGTTCTGAAAGTATATCTGTTAAATCGTCGGTTTGCAAATTTTATATTCGACACTATCAAACCACCAGGTTTTAACTCTTTCAATTCTAAATTGTATTCGTGAACATTTTAATTTAGTGAGAAAAACATTTTTTTCCGTTTTTTTGCTCAAGTTCACTCACGGCTGTCAGGCTTTGTACTGCTGTGATGATAGTGTAACATGAAGATAGTCGTTTTGACCCGCCATCTCAATTAGGCCGAACTAAAGATTTTTCTACGTATTATAATCCAAGATCTCGTTATCAATATCATGGCCCAAACTCAGTTGGTAAAGTCATTGCTTGATTCAATTATTGAATTTATGCGGTCAAATAACTCACTATACAACTTCTTACATTTTATACTGTATCTAAATAAAGGTTGAATGAACGAAACTACTTGGTTTAGAAAAAAAAAAGTTCGTCTAAAGTTACAAGCCATATTAGAAAGTTTGCTTTTCATTAGTTATCATGTTCTTGATGAACACTAAAAACGCTATAATACAAATCCATCGAATTAGTGCTGGAAAAAATTAGAGATAATGACTAACATCATATATGAATCTAGCCGTATTTTATGGGAATATCCAGTTTATTGATAATTTGTGGTAAGTAGCAGAGAAATCAACGATTCGTCCACCTTTCTTTCGTGTTTTTGAACCACAGGTTTCCTCCATAATCGCAACATAACGCGTGAATACATCAGCAAATATTGATTTCCTATAAAAAAACAAGATGATACCTCCCATAAAAAGATATTAAATGATAAGTACATTTTGATCACTGACTTAAAATATAAGAAATGTATCAAAGAGTAGTAGATGCTGAGATATCACATTCAATATATAAATTAGATGTCACTGGTAAGAGTGCGACTTCATCAGCGTGCACATCGTACTTTTCCAATCAAGTAGGATGTTGTGTCGGACATCATGTGATTCATATCCGCGATAAATCCATGTTAAATTCGGTTTTTAAGGTTTCTAACTTGAAACGAATTGGCAATCACGGAGTTACTAATGCAAAGTCGTAGCCATTAGCTAGCTTATCTTTTTATATCGTTTATGTTTAATGTTTTTGTAGGTGTTTTAGTGGTTTTTGTTTTTTCTATAGTAGTGCTGTTTGTTTGGATGTTAGCCCATTTCAATGAAATACTCTTTTTTTTATTTCAATTAAAAATAGAGTAACTAATCTAATGGAGTTGGGATTTATTTCAATTTTTTTTTTTTGAGTAGAAAATAGAATAATGAAGAAAATTAAAGATATGATTTTATGGAATAAATTTATTTTTATTTGATTATAAAGTAAAAACAAGCAAGACTGAAAAAAATCAACTTCATATTTTATTTGAAAGTAAGAAATAAAATATGATTGGAAATGCTATAGCGATTTGTAACTTATATATATATATATATATATATATATATTACATTTTTGATAAACTTATGTTTTTAGATTACTAGCTTATATATTTATATTATATATGTCTTGTTTTAACTTTTGTGTGTTTGACACCGGAAATATATATATTAAACCTGCATTTTAGTCGTGTGAGACTTTCTCACAGTCAGTAGGATCTCCCCTTAGTGCAGAAGGTCTGGCACTCTGGTCTGCAATCAGGAAATGTCAAGAGATGGGACTCCTAAGAGTCAAGTTCGAATCTGACTCTTCTCAACTAATAGCAGCGCTGAACTCGCAGTCGGTCCCCCCGGAGCTGTATGGAATTATCTCGGATATTCACCATTGCTCTGTTTCCTTTGAGCTTTGTTCCTTTAATTGGATCCCCCGATCCCGGAATGTTGATGCTGATCTGTTGGCTAAACATGCTTTATTTTCTGGCAATTCTATGTTGAACATTGAAGTACCGTAAGTTTGAAGTAATGAAATTTGTGTTACAAAAAAAAAAAAAAAAAAAAAAAAACCTGCATTTTATTCGTTTTTTAATTTCAGAATCGTATATTTCCAATCTTTGAATCCACTCTCGTTTATTAAAAAATCTTGTATGAAATAAAAAGATTTGATAAGTTCGCGGTTATGTATGTGTAAGCCTTGATAATAATTAACATGGACGTAGTCCTTTGACCCGCCATCTTAAGTAGGCAAAATATAAGATCTTCTTGTATGTGTCATAATTAAAGGTCTCGTTGTCATGGCCTAATATAATTGATCAAGTCTTGCTTTATATTCCACTATTTCGGTCAGAAACTTATACTATTCTAGTATCACTTATGATTTTAAAAGATGTAATGTCAAAAATGTAGAAAATGGGATATCATAAAAAAGAGAAAAAAAATATTAACCCACGGTGAAAGGTTACATATGAATTATACTTTTTTGGGTCAGCTGATTGGATAATGGAATAACGATACATAAACAACATCAAAACACATACCAAGTCTAAATTTTATACCAAATTCAAAAATTGTATTTCTATCATTAATTATGATTTTCTTACTGATATCCCCTAACAAGTTATAATATGAATAAAGTAGTTCCGTTCAATTGAAGTTTGTAAAAGATTTTGAGATAGTGACTAACGATATAAGAAAATGTGAGGTGGTCGGCAAAACGCCATAGAAAGCTGAAATTTCATCTCTTCCGTGTTTTAACCACAGTTTTCTTGCGCTGTCGAAACAAGAAAAAAAGAAACGGTTTTATCTCTTAGTTATTTATAAGAATATATCGATTCTTTGAAAAACAAGATGACAACTCTCATAAAAAAAAGGTATACTACAAAGTACAAACATCACTTCTTTGACAATGATAACTTAAACTTCACGGTTCAGACATGTACGATGGTGTTGGACGTCACATTCAGGATATACTCACGTAGAGCAATCGTACTTGCAAGTCGCCGGTGATTAGTCTGGACTTCGATCTTGAACACTCTAGGGCCTCGATTGGTACAACAGATGATAAAACATTAGTTGTATGCTGCAGAAACTGCTTTCATTAAGGTCATCCAAAAAATAGTTCACTTGTGACTTTGTCCAACTAGGTCACAGGCATGTCAGTAATATATATAGTTTATAACTCAATGCATAGAGCATAGTTCATGGATTCGAAAATCCAACTAGACTTGGAAATATGTCGTTGTCGAAACTGTATAGTTTACTGCGCCTCATAATTTGTAAAATCTGAAAATTCATTTTGTCTATCTATGTGTGAGAGAGAGTGTGTTTGTATTGTGTATATTAGAGGGTTTTGAGTTTTTCTTTAGCGGTGACTAAATTAGATATCTAGTCTAGGTTTCTCGTAGCACAAGGGACATGAGTTTCTTTTTTTTCAAACTAACAGGTTTTCATTGACTAGAGAAGTTAAGAGTGCATTTAATTATAATTTTCCCTCCTTTTCATGTTTCATTTCTATATTCTGAACGTTAAAGAAAATAGAGAGGTAAACATACAAATATTAAGCTGAAATAAAAATTTAATTAAAGGAGAATATGAAAAATTATCCCAACAGTGTAGAAGAGTCTTATACTAGTAACAAATCAAAGAATAATAATAACCTGAATTAACCGAAATTAACAAAAATAAAAAACAAGAGACAAGTTATAGTAGATGAACTTTTCTAAAGTAGCATATGATGATGGTTGTGTTGCTGCTGAGTAACAGATGAAGGAGGAGCTGGAAGAGCAAGGAAAGCGTCACCAAATGGGTTAGAAGAAGAAGATTGAGGATTTGACGAGAAGTGATGATAAGGTGAATAGTTATTGTTGTTATATGTATTCTGATTATTCATCATCATCATTTGCTGTTGTTGCATAGCCATCTGCACATTGGTTGGTGGAGCCATGTTATTAGACATTGCAAAAGGATCTTGTTGCATCCCAAACGGGCTTGGGTTCGATAAAGCTGGTTCTGCAGCTGTAGCCGTGGCTCCAAATCCATAACCAGCATTGGTTAACTGGATCTGTCTTCTTGCTGTGTCGTCTTCATAGAGACTATCTAGCAGAAGGTTGTCAAATCCTCCCCCCTATAAACAGATACACCATTGGAGTTAAAAATAGAAAATTTTCAAAAAATTGAATGAGCTAGACTTACTAGTTTTGTTGCTGTTGTGGGGCGAAGGTTGGTGTTATTGTTGTTGTTGTTCTGTGGTGTGACTAGTGAAAGCTCCCAACCACTTCCTCCAGCTTCTATCAAGCTTAGACTATTAGAAGGGCCTGAGGTTTCATGCCCTGGTGGATATATGGCTAGAGCCAATGCATTTTTTTCTTCTATCTCTGCGGCTTGAGGGTTTATTTCATTTAGACCCTGCACCAATCCAAGTTAAAAGGGTCATACACTTTTAGGTTTTGGTAGCTTTACTATATGTACATATGAAGATGACTCACAAGTAAATCATCAGTATCTATCAATGGTGAAGGTTTAGCTTCTTCCTCTTCTTTCTCCTCTTGAGGCTCCTCTTGCTCTTCTTCGATAAGAGGCTGATCATTTTCGGTGTTCTTGTTTTGGTTTTCATCTTCTGCAGGTTCTTCAGGCTGTTCTTCTTCTTGAGGTTCTTGTTCCACATCTTTCTCCTCATACTCCTGTTAATAAAAACATAAAAATATGTCAAATCATATGGCAATATAATGAGATGTGATGAGATGTAATTCATCTTTACCAGTTTTTTCTGTACAGAACCACTTTGAGGGGCTTCTTTGATGTATTCTTCCATTGTTGCAAGAAACGATGGAGGAGGCTGAAACCAGATCTTTTTGATTAGCAAAAACATCTTGAGGAGTAATTTAGAAAACAATCAAGAACTGAAAGCTAAGAACCAACCTGTCTTAATGTTGGGAACTGAAAGTTCCTTGCTAGCTCTAGCCCTTTGCAGTAATCATAAAACTCAGCTAGATTTTCAGCCTTTGCAAAGAAAAAACATCAAGAAGCAAAACTTAACATGCATGAAGATATAAGCTTAGTATATGCCAAAAGAAACTTTAGCTGCGTCTCTCACCTGTTGACCAGCTCTTTTGTAGATGTTTAGAGCTTTCACTGCATCATGTCTTGTCATGTCAAAGAACTACATTAACACAGAGATACAGTATTTGAGTAGATAGGGGAGGCAAGGCAGGGGTTGTAACTCTTTTTTTTTAAACTAACCATGTCTACAAGATTAATGATTCCATCATTGATAGCACAATAGATTTTGAAGCTTTCTTTAAGCACCAATGCAAGAGCATACTGGATTAGATAGTTGCAATAAGCTGCTCCTTCAGGCTGCAAAACTGAGACACAAATAAGAAGAAATCTTCTCCAGCACGCAAACACATAATAGTAAGAAAGCAAAGAGCAAAGTTTACTTGACATCCAATAAGCCTGAAAAGAAGCTGTTGCAACGCAGGTAACTGTTCTAACAGATCTTCACCTGACAACATCCTCGTTGTATGCTTCTGCACAAAAAGATTGAAACACAAAGATTGTAACGAAATTTGGACAGTTTCTTGTTGATGGGAAGTGAGAAGACAAACCTTGGAAGCTGCACCTGAAGATTTAGGCAAACGCTCTGATTCTATATCATACTTTAAAACACGATAACATTCAAGTCGCTCTTCAAGAAAGAGCGCGTATGTTCTAACCCAAGCAGAGCAATCCCAAGCTGCATTAAAGATAATATGATAAATCAACAAATAATAAGATCAATACATATAAGTGTTCTAAAAATTAGTATAAACGGTCATAAGCAATTTTATATTGAGAAAAATAGGGAATGGTTCAGTTCACCAAGAGGACTTGTATCGTCTTTGAAGTTAGAGATCCTAAGAATATGTCTTCTGTGAGAGTAGTTTAGAAGCTCTTCTCTGAACGTAGGATCACCTTCTCTTAACGTTCTGTGAATGACTATCAACACCTTCATTGCTACCTGTATGTGCGTGTGTTTGTCAATCTTGTTCAGAAAGAAACTTGTGTAGCAAGAAAATAACTTACAACCCAAGTGCGAGTTTTGGATAATCTCTTTGACAGTGCATGGATGCAGTAAGCAACATCTGCTCGTGGTTGTATCACAGATGTGGCCGCGAATATCTCTACATAAGCACAACCACGTCGTTAAAAGTTCTTGAATCATATCTAATTTTATTGGAATAGCAGAGGAAACTTACTACGAACGTGACGTTCTTTGGGAGGAGATTCTACATGATTGGTTGCCTTGACGATCGCAATATCAAGATCCTAATAATGTATAAAGATCAAGAATCAAGAACATGCATAGATCATAGTATTTGAAAAAAAAAATGGTGAACTTTCAAGATCAGGAGAATAATGAGACCTTGAATTCGCTGTTGACCTTAGCGAGACCAACGGTGGTGGAATCCTTGAGAGCACCATAGGCTTTGCGTAAGCTCGTGAACGTTCCCATGTCGAGCTACACCTTAGTCTGAAAATCGAGATCTGGATCTTGAAATGGTGGTACGTGGTGTGATATGCAGCCAAGACAAGAAAGAGAGAATTAAGATGATGTTTTTGGGTTAATGGTACGTGGAAGATAACAGACTTTCTTCTTCTACGCCCTCAAAACGTGCGTAACAGAATACTAGTGATCTTGATTATTTCCTTTTTCAATAATCATACTTATTTCCTCTACGTGTATTCTTTATTTTAGGACGTCAATCATGTCGTAGTCGCGAGATCATTACGGTGGTCTCTTAAATTAATAATTAACATTAATTATTATCTCGGTGGTACTATCTTAAAGATAATAACAAATCATGTTTAGATAAGCCAACCGTGACAATTATATCAAGACAGAGTTTGGAAAGGTTATAAGAGCATTTTCAAAGTTAAGTTCTGAAACAGTTGTTCGAAATTAAAATACATAAAAATTAGGAAAAAAAAAGAAAATGAATTGGTATTTACTTTGGCAGATATCATACCATATTACCATTAAGGTTTAAATTGGTTTTACAAAATTAAAGCATAATTGAGTAATTGTAATAGTAATCTCTTTTTTCTTATAGAAATTCTTAAAAGTCTTTCTCGCAGAAATATGATGACTAGAAATGACTTGTTATTAAACAAGTGGTCAATTTTTGGATTATGAAGTTGTGATGTGTTTAAGAAAACTAATATTTTCATTTTTAAAATTTTGCTTAATTTTTTTTTTCTGAGAATTACGTACTCGCAAGCTCTTACGTAATGATATGCGGCTTAGAAATATGATGGCTAGAAATGACTAGTGATTGAATATGTAGTAAGTTTTAGAATATGAAGTTGTGACGTTTATAATTTTGGAAAACCATATTTACAAACGAATCAGAATAATATATTTGCATAAACAGATCTGTAACATGTTTGCTTTTGTTGCAATTGTTGCACCAATGGTTGGTAGCATCATTTTTGTCAGAAAGAAAGGGGACAATGCGAGGGAAGGAGACGAGGTAAGCAGTCTCGGCTTTCGCAAGAAAAGCACTTCAAGAAAATATCTTCTAACCTCATTTTTAACTTGCAACTTGATTATTTTAAATTTGGTTGAAGCATGCATCCTCGAAAAGTTAGCGTAAATCATCTTAACAACACATTTATATATTTATTGGATTTTTTCTCCAGTCTGCATCAACTACCTTTGCGCAGGACTCCATCCGGATCGATGAAGATCTCTTAGCTAACAATGGTAGGTCCTTGGAGACACTAGTTTGTGTTGGTATGCAACTAGGTGTCTGGACAAGGACATAGGCTGGCTATACATGAATTAATTGGCCCACATATCATTTGGTTTGATTTGATTTGATTTTCCTCTTGTTTCATGCATAAATAACTTTGTATAAAACCAACAATATATATCGTTGGTATACATTTGTACAATGACTTTAAGTTCAACACATTCCTTATTCAAAAACAAAAAGACTTTTTATTCGTTTTGATCCCTCACCTTCTCTCAATTTAAATCATCTTCATAATCCTGATTTAAGGAAGGAAAAAAGCCTACACTATAAAACGAAAGGGGCTTTAAATCAAGGAACAAAAATGAGGGTGGCAAAATTTATGAAAAAAAAAACTAAGAAGGAAATATAAAAGGAGTGAAACTTGGCTATGTTTTTCCTTTGTTATCTTTGACAACTTGGAGGACTTGCACTGGGCCTTCTCACGAATCGTCCCTGTTCCAATCCAAACACCAACCACAGAAAGTAGGTAACATTAATATTAGATTTAGTGTCTTAATCAAGATACAATGTATATCGATCTCTATCCAATTGAGTCTTTGACCCAATCTAAAAGTTATTACTTCCTTAGTTTATTTCCACTAATTATGGATATATATTATTTTTTCTAGTTTTAGATGATAACTGTTATATTAATCAATTCAGTTCACATTCTGGTTATGTTTGTTAGTTTGAAAAGACTAGTAGCTAGAAGTAAAAACAATATGGATTGGTTTGTAGAACAATTAAATGATATATATCATGGATGGGTAAAACCTACATGTTTTAACCACGCATTAAGGTGGGTGAAGATACCTTCACTCGAGGACGTTGATCAGCATTGACTTTTCGAACTTGATATCGAATTTTCTTGGAGAAAAGCCGAGTTTGACGTTTCTCTTTGTACCTCAAAACACTTGCTTCTCGCATTCCACTGTCTCCGAACAAATCAATCTGAGCTAATCTGGCCTGTCCCAAAAACCCCATGTTCCACATTAGTTTACATGGACACATTCTCGTGATTTATGTAAACCTCACAAACTAACATATACATATATATATATATATACATATATATGTATATTTTTTTCTTTTGTAAATTATATATATTTTTTATACTAAAAGGAGTATACAACTATAAGAAGGATATATACGAAACAAAATTTGAACCTCTCCAGTTTTTTTTAAAAAATTGATCCTCATCATTTATCTTCTACGTGAACATTCACGTGCAATGTCTAAAGTCCACTTGAACAAATAAAAAGAAATCTTCTTTTCTTAATTAATAAAAGTTGTTCTTTTCTTGAGACGATAAAAAAGAGCAAAAAGACTACTTACCAAAGTCAAAGGTTTAATTATTCATATTTTCATAAGTACGTTACGAAAAAGAACTTTTGCAGAAAACATTAATAAGTTCTTGTCAGAAATTTACATAATTTTGACCGCTAATAAACTATTACACTAATTGATTATTTTAAGAACATAAAAACAAAAGAAAAACACACTCCGTTCAGACACGACACTATAACCCTCACGTGGCATCACACTAGTAGTTCTAACAGAATTACGAATTATCGGTTACGATAATTTAATTAATTAATTATAAAACAAATATAGAAAAAAATCAAATATTCAAACGGCGAGAGAGAGAGAGAGAGAGGAAAGAAAGACATACATTGACGCCGTCGGCTCCGGTAGCTTCGGGGCTCAGACTCTCATCCCCAAACGGCGTCGCTTTATCAGACCAAGCTTCCAAAACGCCGTCGTAGTCGAGCCTCAACATCGGATGACCTTCTGATCTCTCCTCCGTAACTCCTTTACTCGTCTCTACTACGCTCTTTGATTCCGTCACTGCCGCGGTAACTTTCTTCTTCTTCTTCTTACTCTTCTTGACCTCCGTCTTCTTCACCTCATCGACGGTCTGAATTCGCGGAGAGATCTGATCGAAATCAACGGTGTGAAATGCATCGTTGTGTTGTCCTCCTCCTCCTCTGAGAGCATTTCTTAATCCAAGTCCCAGCGGGGGGAATTTGAATCCTTTATTCAGCATCATGATCTGCTCTAACCGGTTAATTCGACGGCCAGGATTGATCCCTGGAGCTTTGGCTTCAAGTTTCCCCATTATACTATCGATTCCCTCTTCAGTTTCCTCATCGAGAATTCGATACTCGGCGTCGAACTCATCGGAAAATTCAAACTGATTCACTTCAGATTCGTCACCGGTGATACTGACCCCGGAGTTTACCTCCTTTTGATCGGAGAAGAATTCAGACTTCACTTGTATCGTCGGGAGAAAGAGAAAGTCAGGCTCCTCGACTGATTCAAAGGGGAGAATCAGCTCAGCTTCGTCGTCAAATCCATAGAAATGATGAGTTTTCTTGTTGGTGTACAAGTGGTTGCATGAGAAGGAGGGAGAGAAGATGTTGGGATAAGCGGTCGAGAGAAGAGTCGCAGCTTCGTTGTAACTCTGGTTTGGTCGTTTTCGCTGCGTTCTTGGCTTTCGGGTTGAGATTGCGAGCGGGGAGTTGGATGATTCGGTGATTGTTGATGACGGCGATGTAGCTCTGGTGGTGGTTGAGCTTGACGGTGGTGATTTTATCTTTTCTAACTCGAAGCTGTATGCGGCGGCGGAGCCACCGCTGCTTAAGCAAGCCGACATTTCTTGTCCGAGTAAAAGAAAAAAAAAACCAAAACACTAACAATGTTTGTGTCCTGAAAATTAAAATTCTGATTTAATTTTTACGATAGTAAAACGTCTAAACCCCTCTGCAGAACCCTTTTATTTCACTGTAAAATTTGGAGAAATTAAAAAAGAAAAGGGGGTAAAAACGTTAGGAAAACAGAAAGAGGAAAGAAAGATTGTTACAACTGTACATCATCTACAAGAAGAAATAAACAATTGGAATCTGAGATTTTTGTGAAACCAAAGAAAACTGGCCAACGAGTGAAATTGTACAGAAGGAACTCGATTGGTTAGTACAGAGGGAGAGAGGGATTGGAGGAGGAACAAAGAGTCACGAGATATATAACAAGAGGAGATTAGGGTTTTAGAGAGAGAGGTTAATAAAACAAACAAAGCGGTCTGTAAATAAAATTGTGAAGATTAATCTCACTGAGAGAGAGAAAGTGGTGGAAGAAGAAGACGAGAGAGTGAATGGGAGCATATGGTGAAGAAGGACAAGATAGCTCGCAATCGGCCGTTCTGGACTGTATGGGGTCTGCTGCAGGATTTTTTTTTCCACTTTTGTAGATATACTTATATAACATATTAATATACGATATTTTTACCAAAAAATATATTAATATACGATATTTCTTATCCATGAATACTTCCATGATAATAGTTTATATATGTATATATATATATGTACAGTAAACTTTCAAAGTTTTATAAAATGGTGTTGCTAATGCTTATGCTTATCTACACACCATTTCCTCAAATCTTTTAAAACTGTAATAATCTTCATTGTGGATTTGTTTCCAAACAAAACATTTAATCTATTGATTAATTGAATACATTCTCTGCACCAATATCTATTAAATAAGAAACAAAAAATGCTAAATAAAGAAAAATAATAAAATTCCTGATACCATATGATTGTGTAAGGAAACTAGTTTACTGAGAAAAAATGAGACAAGGTCACCTTATCCATCGACGTGGATTAGTATCATTGGCTTTACTAGATTTCATGATGACGTGTTGTTTAACTGATTGTTGTCGCCTGGTCGGACAAGTTTTCACGGTTTTCTAAGAGAGTACACAAATTTGTGACCATTTTTGGTTTAAGGTTTTCGAATTTACTAATGTTTCATTAAGTACCCAGATTACTTACACTGATAATTATTTTCCAAGAAAACTTATATCGATAATTCTTATACATAATCTGTAAAAGATGATGTTTCAAATTTCGATGTATATATGCATGATATTTTTTTCTGAAAATGTATGTATGATAATTCTATTTTTTAGGCTAAATAATTTATATTCAATATACGTATGTGATTGCTTATATAACATTTTTAAAATTAATTTGGAACAGTCCAAAAAATACAGTTCACAAAGAAATCATTTTCTTGGATATTCAAATAGATTCTAAACAATGTAATCATATGGTATAATCATATGATATAATATAATAAAGTATTTTGAATATGAATTGTTTAACCATCTCAAATCCACCTACCACTAGACTATTATCATATAGTTTTATACAACATATTGCTCATGATCATTTTAACTTCAAATTTGCATTTGGTTTCTACAAAATAAACAACAACAATATAATGGTCTTCAAGTTTGAATCAGAACTTCAACTTAAGCTCTGATACCAATTCAAGTTTGGATCAATGCTTTAACATAAGCTCTGATACCAATTCAAATCTTTAGAAACAAAGAATTATAAGAACAACTTTTCTTATTAGTTTTAGAAACTACTCAAAACTAAAGCTCACAATGTTTCTCTTAGATCTCTTAATCTACTCTCTTAGATCTTATGGAACACCTCTCCATAGATCTCTATTTATATGCAAGATAATTCCCTTGAACATGTGGGATATGGAAAACACAAACCTAATCTAATAGAAAACTTCTTTTTCCTATTTCTAGATTTCCTTATTGTGTTTATCCTTAACATATTAAACATCCAATAATATGTTAAGTTTCCACAAGCTTGGAATTACCCAACAATCACCCCCTTAATTCCAACTTGAATTAGGGAGATCAATTTCTTGAACTCCGATTAAGCTCCTCATTTGCTTGAACTTAAACTTCAAGTAATCATCCATCACCACACGATAGTATGCGAATCCACCCATTGGATCCACATCTTTCTCAAGGTTAGATTGGATGTTCTCCTTGCTTTTGTACCGCCTCTTCTTAGAATTGGCCCAGTTCTTGTAGAACCTTCTCTTGACCTCTTCACTTAAGTTGCGATGAGTCTTGCAGCTGAAACTCGCTCTGGTCTCGTCCGCCATCTTGCGTACGTGAGTTGTGTTACACACTTCCGTCTTTGTGTCACATACGTGAGTTGTGTTACACGTCTCCATCTGTGTATCACATACCCCTGCATGAGTAGTGTTACACGTTTCCATCTTTGTGTTACACACCTCTGTATGTTTAACACCAGTCGGTCTAACCACATGCTCCACTGGTACATGTGTTGTGTTACACATTTCCATCTGTGTGTCACACATGATTCCTTGAGCATCTATCTCTGGTTCGTCTCCAGCTTTTGACAACTTGTAACTCGACTCCATTGGAACTTGAGTCGTGTTACACACTTCAATATCTGTGTCACGCCAAATTCCTTGAGCAGGACTCTCCTCCTTTATCTTGATTTCATCTGCTCCTTGAATCTTGTCGATCCACTTTAACCATGTAGGTTTAGCAGGCGGTCTATCTACAAGCTCCCACGTCTTGCTTCTTGTGATAGCTTCCATCTCGGCTACCATATCTTTAACCCATAAGTAGTTCGGCATCTTCAACTCAGCTGAGGTAAACTCTCCTCCTCTATCGATGCAGTCTAGATTGGATTTAGCTGAGGCAAACTCTCCTCCTCTATTGGTGAAACCTATATTGAACTTAGATGAGGCAAATCTCCTCCTCTATCGGCGAGAAAGGTTCTGATGGGTTCTTTCAACCTTTTGAACCGATAGAATACCTCATGCTTCTTCTTCAATAGTATAGCCGGGAATTCATGTCTAATTTGCTTCTCTGTTAGATATGTGTTACACACGCCTTCTTGGTGTGTTACACTCGGGAACGAGTGTCTGATCTGCTTCACTGCGTCACACATGCCTTCTTCGTGTGTTACACTCGGGAATGAGTGTCTGATCTGCTTCACTGTGTCACACATGCCTTCTTCGTGTGTTACACTCGACATTCTGTTGACTAACGTCTGAAGTCTCGCCCTCCTTACACGAACAGCTCCAAGGTGTCGTGACTTGATGGCGTTCCAAATGTCTTTGGAAGCGGCTTGTTCTCTCACCTGGAGAATCAAGCTTTTGGAAGCAACTTGTTCTCCCACCTGGAGAATCAAGTTTTCAGAAGTGGACTGAAACAAAAGAGAAATCGCAACATCGTTCTTCTTTTGATCATCTGAACCAGGTTCTATCGTGCCATGAACACGCATCATAACCTTCATCCTCATCGACAAAACGGTATAGTTTGACGATGATAACATAGGACATTGGATGGATGTAGTTCCAAGGTCCTTCGTGCGTGGAGCCCTAGTCACGTCCGCCATCTTGCTCGCGTGTACTCTTGGTCACAAGCACCAGGATCAAAGCTTCAGCTTAAGCTTAGATCGAGTCTCCAACCTGAGGAGCTCTGATACCAATTCAAGTTTGAATCAGAACTTCAACTTAAGCACTGATACCAATTCAAGTTTGGATCAATGCTTCAACATAAGTTCTGATACCAATTCAAATCTTTAGAAACAAAGAATTATAAGAACAACTTTTCTTATTAGCTTTAGAAACTACTCAAAACTAAAGCTCACAATGTTTCTCTTAGATCTCTTAATCTACTCTCTTAGATCTTATGGAACACCTCTCCATAGATCTCTATTTATATGCAAGATAATTCCCTTGAACATGTGGGATATGGAAAACACAAACCTAACCTAATAGAAAACTTCATTTTCCTATTTCTAGATTTCCTTATTGTGTTTATCCTTAACATATTAAACATCCAATAATATGTTAAGTTTCCACAAGCTTAGAATTACCCAACAAGTTTTAATATAATATTTACTTAGTCCCATGATAGAGTGTAATGGAGTGACTTTGAACATGAATTGTTTAACAATCCAAAATTCACATATCAGTAGACTATCATCACATAGTTTTATATAACATATTGCTCACGACATTTTTACTTCAAATTTGCATTTGGTTTCTACAAAATAAACAACAGCAAAATAATGGTCTTAGTATATATTCGTCAACACTTTGACATCGATAGTAAAACATTTGACGTACGTGTGGTTATATAGCTATGGCTAATTGGCTATATGAGTCTATGACTAGAAGCAAGCTTACAGTTTTGTCGTACTTATAATATATCGTTTAAAAATAATAATTACGTTTGTATTAATATATTTTCTTTTAAAAAGTGTGAAGAGAGGAAGTGGTGGGCTAGTGGATTGTGTATGTGAGAGGGAAAATGATTGGAACCTTTTTGGTACCATTTGAAGTAATTTGTGGCGAAATCTAAACCTACGTTTACCTCATTACGTTCAATGACTTCTGATTAGATATAAGATTTTCTACTTTTTATATATTTTTCTTTATTTTGTTAGGAAAATACATATCGATAATATATGTAGAGACAGCTATGACATCCACGAGTTATGTTATCCGTATATTATCAAAACCAACACTGTATTTAAACATTACGACTACACTATTACAAAACATCAAACATTACGACTACACTATTACAAAACATCCAATTTCTTTTGTTCTCAGTGGTGATCCATAAAATCTGCATTTGAGTTTTCAGTTTCGTAAATATAATTCGTACTAAAAAAAATCGATAATCATTTTAAAACTTTAAGCATGTATGTATGATTCTTACACATATAATCTGAATTTTATTTATTCAGGTATGATAAAGAGGGAGGGGGGAACAAAGTTCACAATATATAACAATTCCAATGAGGAATTCTCAATATTCAGTTTTCAAAATACATACTTTAAGAATTTCATGTTGAGAACTCCCAATTGAAATTGCTCTAACATATTTACAAAATGCGAAAAAGGCTGGTGAGAATTGAGAATGGTTGAACAATCATAAAACATTCATAAAGTACATAGTTTACCGTGATATCTTCCACTCCACACTGCAAACATAAATTATGAAAAAGATTTTTGTAATATGGAATTGATAATTTAGAACTAAACATTAAAAAAAATTATATACGAGATACAATAACTGAATTTAGATATAAATTAACGTGTATTGTATTAACTAAAGAGCTATGAGTTAGAATTATATGTTTTAATAGTAGTATTCCAGTATATGTATACACACTGGCATTCGATGCAGTTCGATGTTCCCTTTCTAGTTACGTACTATATATTGTTTTCTTAGAATTCACCATTGTCCTTACTCCTTAGACCATTTTCAATGGCACACTATTTTTTTTCTATAATTTACATTAAAATAGAATAACTATATTATAGTGTAAATTTTGCTCCAATAATTTACTCTATAATAGAGTTACTTTATTATAGAGTAAAATATAGAGAAATGTTATTTTTTCACTCTATATTTAGAGTGAAATAATAGTATTACTCTATATTTCACTCTATAATAGAGTAACTCTGTTATAAAGTAAACCATTGAAACAAAATTTACATTATAATAGAGTTATTTTATTTTATTGTAAATTATAGAAAAAAAAATAGTTTGTCATTGAAAATGCCCTTAAGTCAGTAAAGGTTTTATAGGTAAAGCTACAAAATTCAATATTTTTTAATTGGTAGTTTGATATTCTTATTTATATGTTTCGCACCAATTCTTGATATCATAGTGGGCGTTATAAATATCTAGATAAAAATTTCAAAAATATTATATTAACGAAGATAAATATTCCCGTAAAATATCTTGTTCCAAAATATTAAAATTTTATGACATAAGTTTACGCAGATTCGTCAATTATAATTTACTCATAGTCAATACAAATTTCTCACTTGTCAGCATTTTTTTTTTATAGATTTGCTCAGATTTTGTCATGTTATTTCCTTTAAGTTAATGCTCATCATCAATCCTTAAATTAATGCTCATCATCAATCCTTAAATTAATGCTCACCATTGGTTCATATGCAATCATGCATTCTTATTAAATAGAAGAAAAGTTCAAATCGATTTTTTTTACCAGGTGTAGAACTTACAAGCCGAACTAGAAATGTTTTGACAGAATTCAGTTGAAAACAAAAATCTTCAGGAAAGTTGGAAATAATGTGGGGAATTTTTTATTTTTATTTTTTATTTTTTTTTAAATTATGGTGTGATGCCAAATACTTTATCGGCTTAAAAACTAATCACCATAAACCCGCAGTTCACATTTTCTTACCAATTAAAACTTTTCAGATTGTCGGATTCGAACTCAAGTGACGGTATTCACAGCTGTAAATCGTTTACTACAAGGGTTAGAGGTTTCAGTTGGTGAAATTTTCTTATCTAAGCAAATGTACTAGAGAGAACTTGAACCTCAAGAAAATAAACAGGATAAACCTTGTTATGGCCCTGTTCCAAAGTTATTTTTGTTGTTATATTACATTACTCTCTTCTGACAACATGTGACCAGTCCTCTATGTTTCTACTAATTTTGTACCATTTTTCATACAAGTTTTGTGGAGAAAAACATATTAACGATTCAATCTTAACAGCATGTATAACTGAAGTATATTGTTTATATTCGGATGTAATCTCCAAGGGTGGTTTCGTTTTCATTTTTTTTTTGAAATTTTTTCTGCTCCAACAATATTTCTTGTTTTATGTCTTCAAATTTTAAATCAAAATTAAAAAATATTAGTTATTTATTTATTTCGAAATTAACTTTACAATTTTAAAATTGCTCCTTTAATTTGCTATTTTTTTTGTTGTAAGCAAATTATATATGTTAATATTACCCATATAATTTTAAAGTTTTTATTATTATTTTTATCTAATGAGATGGAAGTTAGAAGAGTATGAAAACATTCATCTTGCAAATTCATTATTCATTTTAAAAAACTATAGAATTGAAAAGCTCATTTCCCTGTTCAGTTAGTTTTAGTTGATCATTTGTACGAAATATACTATTCCCTCCATTTCCAAAAGAAGAATTTTCTAAAAAAAATTTTGTTCTATAAAAATAAAATTTATAGATTTTAAAGTAGTTTTTAGTAATTGATATTAATAATTTTTATACTCTTATAATTCAGAGATGTGGGATGTGTAGAAAGAGGGATGAGACAAGGGATTGCTTCACTTTCGATTCTCCGTAATCATTTACAGTATGGAAAAGATTGGTGAGAGGGTTTTTTGGGGCGTGAACAGACCCTGACTGAACATACACCCTTAATATGGTTAAGGGAAACAAACTTCACCAGCTTGACTCGATTAAGATGGTTTTTCAAATGACCATTTATCATGTATGGAAAAAAAGGAATGCAATCAGATACCAAGTGAGTGGACATATATGGATTAGTTTCACAGGACTGCGAAACAGGATTGTGTCTCATCATCGCAATGCAGATTTACTTCAAAGGTGGTTTGAGCTTACTAGGTAGAAGAAGGAGTTTATGAGTTTCGGTCTACTTTCTATTATTTATACTTAAGCGTATTCAGTCTATAGTCACTATTTTTTTGTAAATGTAATTCTTTTCAATTATTTGATTAATAAATTTGAAATTCTTCAAAAAAATTGTATATTCTTAAGAAACATTGATTAAAGATATTTGAACTGCTTAAATATCATTTCTTAATAATTATTGGAAATTTTATAGTAAAAATAAATAATAAATTTAATTACCACGATTTATTATGCTCAAACCCTTTGTCAAAAAAAAAATATATGTTTAAAAACTCACATATTTGTGATTGATCAAGTATCAGAAAAGATGCGGATAGGTTGAGGCCCTAAAATGTTATTATCTTGAAAATTCATACTATTTTGTAGTTGCTTGTTTACAGTTGTCTTACCATGTGGTTATTTCGGCCACATTTAACGATTCTTCGAAAATTTGTCCTTACACTATAAATTAACATAAACCACAAGATCAATAGAGAAAATACAGAAAACTGAATATTTGTTGTTGTTGAAGAAGCATATCTGAGTACCACATATCTTGTAAACCCAATTTAACCATAAATTCATTTGGATATTATAAACTACAAGGATAATATCTCATGAGACATACTATCTTTATATCTCTCAAGTGTATATTCATTATTCTCGTGATATTCTGGTTTTGAAATCGAGTATGTGACGTAGAGTGGCTGATCTCTAAACATGAACTGAAACTGAAGTTTACACTTTGTTAAAGTTGCAAGTCAATCATATATGTCCATAAACATGCTAGAAGTCTATATAATATATGGATTTTTTTTTTTGAAATTGAATAATATATGGATTTAATAGTAATTAAAGTGAGAAATTAAAAATTCAAGTAGAACGAAAAACATAACTAAAGTTAATGAACTTTTTTCGTTATTCTATTCTAGTATGATTTCCAGATTATATTTTGTTTAGGTAATATAATGTTTTTTTATCAAAAGAAAAAAACTAGAGCTAAAAAATATCCAAGTGAGATGTGTAAATGTATATTTAGAAATTTTCAGTTATTGTGTCATGGCTTAATAGTAACCCAAATAGTTACAAAACAAGTGAAGTATTTTCATTTTCGTTTTTGAATTAACGGTTGGTTAACAAACGAAGTATTTTCTTCTCTTACATATTGGAGGGGACCATTGCAATTATGCATGGCCTAAATTTCGAATCGTTTTGTTTTGAACTAGCATGGCATAACTCTTTCATCTTTGGCTCCCATACTTATGATAAAACTTTGTAACCTTTTAAGATTCAAAGACAGAAAACAAACAAATAAGATGAACTAACTAGATGCATGTTTAAAAAAAACTGAAAACTAGATAAATGTTAGAGTGCAGTAATAACTTCTTGTTGTTTTGTTTGTTTCATTTTTACTTTCCACGTAAATAAATATCTCAATGATATTATTCACTTGTCTGTTACTCTTTATCTTGATCCTAAAAAGCTTATCCTAAGCATGGAAAGACAAGGTGAAAGAGTCATGAGATTGCATAATTCTCCATACTGATAAAATAAATAAAAACTGAAAGACAATTCTATTGGTCCCCCTCCAAAAATGTAAAAGGGAAGAAAGAGTTCAACGTTGATTTGCGCTTGACAAAAACAAAATTGTTCTGTAATAATAATTCACTAGGATAAGATCTACGTCTTGCGCGGAATAAACTTATTATTTTTATTATGTTTTGGGAAATGAAACAAAAGTTCGGTTTCATCTGGATTAAGGGTGTTCAATCTGGATATCGGGTTTTGATATTTCGGTTATTAAAATATAACTACTATTCTAAATCTATATTTACTTCAGTTTGATTTGGTTTAAATATTGGTTTTCAGTTTATTCAGTTTTATACCAAAATACATTATTATTTAGTTTGAGATCATATTATATATTATAAAAATAAATAATATGATCATATTTAGAGTCATATTGTCAAAAAGTCATTTACTAAAAAAAATTATATATTTAAATAAAAGAATAAAAAACAAAAAAGACTTCTATCATCTAATAAAATGATCAAAGTTAGAATTAATATCAAATCTCTAAATTTTGAAAATAAAAATAAAAACAAAACTGAAGCATGAAAGAAAAGTTTTTATATTCTTCTATATTTAGTGTTCATCAAATTAATATGTCTTCAATTGAACACAACTCTGTTTGTTTAAATATTAAAAAAAATTGTAAATTTCAACTATATATTGTCCATCAAATTTATAATTTTTACTTCAATTTAGTTATTATTAAAAAAAGCAAAAAAGATAAAAAAAAAGACTAAGAAAATAAGAAGCCTTAGTTGCATCGAATTGTTAGTTAATTATAGTTCAAGTGATTCAAGTGATTTACATATCATAATTATAGTTTTTGTATTTCTATAATTATAGTCATGTTAGGGTATGGAACGTGAATGGTTAGTATATACTATCTCTGTTACATTATAATATAATGTCATTTTAGAGTTCTGCACACAGATTAAGTAAACAATTAGTTTTACATATTTTTATATAAAAATACAATTACCAATACACCTAACTACATTTTAATTAATAAAAAAACAAATTACATAACACAATTAATAATTTTTGCATTGAAAACTGAAAACAAAACTTATTTTTTAACGAATTTTTTTTCTACAACGACACTTAATATGAAACGGAGTGAGTATAATATATATTAGGTGTTTTCCTGCATCATGTGTAGTGAGAATTTAATAATAAATTTTAATATTATAGATTTTATTATTTTCTTACCAATATTTAAATATAGATTTGATTTAGTTAAACAGTAAACTAAGATAAAATAATTTTATTTATTTAAAATTATATTTAAGAATATATAAGTATATATTTAAATTTATAATCTTAGATAGATTTTTCTATCCATTTATATTGCTTAAATATATTGAATTAATGTGTATAAAATTAATAAAAGTGATATAAAATTGTATAATTATCAAAAAAATTAAACTAAACAATATTTACAAAAAATTTTGATATATAAGAAACTAATGATTTTATGATTAGAATATACTTTTAAAAAATTGTAGCAATTTTTGAAAACTTTAGTAATACAAATTATATAATGTAAAAAATAAAATAGAATAATATTTCAAAATTTGTAATGTTATATTTGAATATATTTATTTTAAAGATGATATGTGAGTTATTACCATATTTTAAATTTTTTACCATAAAAGTGACATGTGGATATATAAGAAACTAATGCTTTAAACTAAACAGTATTTACAAAATTTGTAGATATATAAAAACTAATGAATTTACGATTAGAAATTTATATTTTTTGAAAATTGTAGCAATTTTTGAATACTTTAGTAATACAAACTGTATAATAAAAAAAATAAAAGAGAATAATATTTCAAAATTTGTATTGTTATATTTGAATATATTTATTTTTAAAATTATGTATGATTTTTTACCATATTTTAATTTTTTTACCTTAAATAAATATCAACATTAAATGTAAATTATCTGTTATTACCATATTTAAGAGGTTTAGCAAAAATATAAATCAATAATTTTCCATATCATATTTTGTTGTAAGTCATGGCATCAATTTTAGTAGTCGTGTCACATTTGTTTTGTGAAATTGATTATAGTGATAACATGTGACAAAATCACATCGCAAATAATATATAGAGGATAGTAAAGAACTGTTTAGAGAAATCGCACTCTATGATTTGAAAAAAAAACAATAATACACTAACTGACTAATAACCCTAAATAGTTACTATATAATGTATATTATTGTTTTTTTTGTAAGTCATAGAGTCCAATTTCCCTAAATTCAATTCCATTGAAATAAATAGCACAGAACTAAAAAGTGGTTATCATCATCACATACGATTATCTTTTTGTGTTGCTTACCCACCGTTTTTTGTAATGTAAGTTTTTGTACCAAACAATATTTCACTAAATTTGTGATTTACTAAAGTGAAATGTTTATGATAACAAGGACGAATATTACTACCTAGTTAATTTGATATAACTATGTTTACCAATCACCAAAAAAAAAAGTTTCTAAAGTGTTTAACGTAGTCACAAAAACATATTTAATGTAGCAACACCATCCAAAACTTTGAATGATAGTCTATCTCTATCTTATCAGTAAAAAAAATCAGAAGCAACTCTCTTTTTCTTTTATTATACAAGGACAAATATACCATGCACCACCTCCAAACCAATGCGTAGAGACATTATATAAACGGCAAAAGAAGTCTTCATGATGGACAACAATACGTAAATAGAAAGAGATAAATTATTACTGTAAAAGAGAAAAGAAACATCAGAAAAAGTGATTAGTAAAGAGAGTCCATGCTCCAAGTGGGGCTTTGAGTTTCATTATAAGCTCCTATTCCTGTTTCTATTTTTAACCTTAACACATCCTGCTCTTCTTCATCCGCCTGTTACAATTAAACAAACCAAAAAAAAAATTAATAATAGCCGTAACTGTATGATCACTGCTATAACAGGAGTAGGACATCACAAACTGAAAACCCAAACGAAGACATGAGCCAAAGAAGAACCGGGTCCCACTATTATATTTGACAATTGCGATCATTAGTCTTATCTCTCAAGATCCAATAATTTATTGACTCTTAAATCTCTTTTATTTCACTATTGTCGAGGCATTTGATAACTCCAGACAATATATAATGTATTTGGCAGAGTTAGCTAATATTCTATCATGACAGCCTCTTGTTATTTAATTCGAGCGGTTGAGCAATATTCATTACAAAGCAATCAGATTCTGCTTACCACAGATCAGTATTATTATTTTATCTGATTAATGGACCAAACCCAATAAATGAGGGACCAAAAGTGATTTTAAAAGAACCACAATCAGTGCTTCGTCCAGACTGGAAGCTTCCGATACTGAACCCATTTATGTTATAAGTTACTCATTTTGTTTCGATTTAATTATCTTAGAGATCGTTTTAATATTTTAATACAAAATTTCTTTATAACATTTGTATAAAACTAAAGCGACACTACAATAAAACAGAGGAAGTATAACATTACAGACCGGAAATAAATACCCATTCTTTTTTCTTTTCCGTCTAGTAATTTATTTATAAGATCAAATAAATACCCATTCACAAAACTATAAAAGGAATAATTATTTTCACAAAATGCTAATAAAAAGTGTATTGACTATATACACCAGACGACCAAACCCAAATAATAGGGTAAGCATATTTTCTTCTAATTTATCATTAATTAACTCTAATAAGATCTTGCTTTAAATCAACTAGAAAGGTCCATGTCCAAATCAGTATCAAATCAACTATCTTGCATTTGTGAAAAATATTATATAGATTTTTCTCAGGTAAACAAAACAAAGTAATCACACAATGGCTCATTGCAGCGTCACCAATTAAGACATTTAGTGTTAAAATAAAATAATTTGGCTCGAGCAAAGACTTAAAACTACAGAAAACTATGAAAAAAACAATCGGATGAGATTGCAAAATCTAGTATAAAAATCGACTCACGGTTTACACAAACTAGAAAATAAATTACAAGCTAAAATACAGGCAAAAAAAAGAAAACAAAACAAAATTGTTTCTACTTTGGTTAATATTGACTTGTACGAAATATTTTGAGAAACTAGAGTAGGATCGTGCAATTTACATAATTAGCATTAGTTGATGGAGACTTCAAGAAAAGTTAGACTAAAGTAATATTTATATATTTTAATGCTTCCTTTTACTTTTCTCTTCAAATCAAAAGTTTACTAGCCACTTCTTGACTAATTTAATCACTTAGTAGTAATTATAACTAATTGCAAATTGGAGAGAGGGAGAGAGATACTGACCTCAATAAAGAGAGTGTTGAAGATCATGCCAGAGAAAGAGTTGAGATTGGAAGTGAGGATTTTGAGATTCAATGACTCAAAGACTTGACACAGTTTCACCATTGTGTCTGTCCTCTTATTACATGTTACATTAACCACCATTATCCTCTCCCCCATGGATGCGACCTTCAGCTTCAAAAGCCACCACAATTCTTTAATGGAACATTCTTACTTAAAATTTAAGCTGATTCACTAGTAACTTACTTCGATAACTTCGATGAGAGAACGGGAAGAACCAGAATCTAGCTGTTTCATCTTCTTGGACGTGACAGGAACCAGTAAATCACGATCAAAATCTTTACTGAAACTCAAGCTACTCCTCGGTGTAGATTCAAGCTCTCTGATCTCAGCTTCGAGCTTCGATTCTTCATATTGTAACCCTTGTATGTAACTAATAGCATCTTTGATTATTGATGCTTTATCCATCTATAAGATTAGAAAGAAAAAAACAGAACCCATAATAATAAGCTTGGAAACTGGAACTAGAAGAAGACAACAATAGGTGAAAGAAACAAAAAAGGAAGGAACCTTGGTGATATTAGGAACAACTGATCGAAGAGCAAAGAGTCTCTGGTTAAGTTTCTGTCTTCTGTTTCTCTCAGATACAATATTCTTAGACGAAGCCGCCCCATCAGGCGAACTCGAATCATACGAACCAGAAACCGCTTCCTCCAAAGGCCAGCTTTTAGAAAGAAACAAAATATCAGTGTTTCTGGGAAAGTGAGCAAGAGAAAGAGAAAAAGAAAAGAACCTGTCGTATTCGAAGTCTTCGTTTTGGAGGAAGGAGTTGGTTTCCCAGTTGAATTCTTGTTCCATATTCTCCATTTTCCGACAGATCTCTTTCTAATCAAACTGTCTGATCGTTTATGTATTGTCTCCTTGTCTCTCTCTCTTTCTCTCTCGACCTGTGAAATTTATATAGAGAAGGCCAATAAGAGAGTGAGAATGAGACAGAGAACCAAAGTCTCGGGAGACAACAACGTAGATTTCCAGTTAATATACACAGTTACACACTTGACCTTGTTTATCTACTCACTGTACAGATCTAGATCTTTTTTTAACTTTAAAAAGAAAATAAAGCTAGCATAATATAATAATTAATAGAGGATTTTTAGGATGATATTCAACACGAGGGTTTTTTTTTATAACTGTTCTGGACCTGTTGTCAAAATCTATGATGTGAAGTGTGAACACTAAAGAAAAATTCCCTCAGCAACAAAATAAAAATAGCAGAAAAAAAAAATTGACAATCAACATAATATGATGTTAATCAAACAAACAATATGATGTTAATCAACGTAATAAATTTATAAAAACCATTTTTCAAATGCTAAATAATTTTATTCTTGAAAAATGAATTATAATAGTCAAAGAGATCACACTGAAACAAGGACTACTAAAGACCATCTCAAAGAATCCCAAGTGAAGTTCGGTGTTTCATTTCACATGTTTCGACAGAAGTGGTCCTAAGGATCTCATGTTTTGCCCATCTGAAAAACGTGCTAACGACCAACAGACACATACGTTTCAAGTCCATGGCATGACGTTAGGAATAAACCCAAATCCTAAACGCAGACACAAAGCATCAAAAGATGGGCAATCATGAAAGAAGGAAATAATTACCTTTATTTTGTATTTCCATTGCGTTGGTTCACTTCAGAAAAGTGTAGGAAGCTTCCCAAAGTACTTGTTCATCTATCTTGCTCAAGTTTTCATCGTCTAGACGTTTCCACGTCTTGATACGTTCAACTCCTGTCCATGTATCTCTTCCTTTCCCGAGCTTAGCCTCAATCACTCTTGCTCTTCTGTGCCAATTCCATCTTCCATAAGCATGGTATCCAAATCCGCCACCGTAACAGAACCACACTCCTTTTAGATTTCCACAGAAATCATTGACATGGTCGTGTCCTATGAACGCGGCTTTTACATTTCCCATGGACACAAAGGTCCGTAAGACTCTTGATTGAACTGTAGAGCATGCCACAGCCTCCTGATACTGGCCAATATAGGGTGTGTACCACAGGTCACGGACTTCCGGGATTGGGATGTGGAAGAAGGTTAGCGCTGGATTGGGACTTCCAGAAATGCTTTGGTTATCACCCTGTTTAGTCAGTGAGTCTTTTTAGAGGTCAATGAATCTCATTACCAGTGTGTATGCATGATAAAACATCTGAATATTTCGTCAGATGTTAGTTTCTTTACCTGTTTGGAAGTATCTTGAAGCCAAAGAAGTTGAGATTCCTTGATCCATCCATATGTTCGTCTACCTTGAACTGTTTCTCTGTCTCCACTGTCAAGAAAGAAGAGGTCAAAGACAGTGCTATTTGACAGCACCGAACCAGGTGCACCGTGTACTCTGAGACGGTAATTCCCAAAGCCATCGATCAATCTCAATGCGCCTTGATCTTGTGGATTGATCTGAGAGACAGAAAAATCCATAAGGGAGAGGAAAGTCATGAGCTCTTGACGGTTCAAAGTGGATTCATGGTCATGGTTTCCTAAAATGGCAGCCCATGGGATTCCATACTCAATGGCTGGACCGATGGCTTGAAGAAGAGATTCAGCTGCATCAGTAGTGCTTGATCCAAATATATTATCACCTATTCATAAACAACAGAACCAAGCAAAGCTTAGTGAATCAGCTTTCCCTAATAGGCATGGCCGTCTTTACCTCAAACCGAATCCCCGACCTTAACTCAAACCGTAAAAACAACACTCCATCCAAACCATTATACAAAAATATTTGAACAGAACTTAAGAACTTGGTACTTGTAGATTCGGGTACAACCACTGATAATCCAAAAATATTAGAAATTAGTTAAATATGTTAATGTTTTTTTTATGTATTAAAGTACTTTAGATCTTTTAGAGTATTTAAAGATTTTTGTAGTTTGTTTTATTTGTTATATTGAATAACTTATAGTTAGTTTAACTAGTTTTATTTACACTTTTGAATAATTTCTACATTTTGAGTATTGTTGTTGATTTTTTAAAGTTTTTAAAAAATATTTCGGCAATTCAAACATTTTTATAATCCGATCCAAACTGAATGGGGAAGGAACCGAACCAAACCTGACACAAAAATTAGTAAAACTGACCAAAAATCCAAAAAGAAGAGAATACAATGCCCATGCCTAGTCCCTACGGCCTACCACATTCAAAATTGACGGAAAAGAATGACATGTGTTGACTTATTCAAGATTCATCAGTAATATCTACAGCCAAACATTTGTATAACCAAAGCTTGTTACTATATCTGGAGATGGATGTTTAAGAGCAAAGTTTGTTTACCAGTAAATGCGATCAAATCGGGTCTCTCAGCTTCAATCATCCTCCGAAGGAACCTCGTGGTGTTGAGATCGGAACAGTAATCATACTCTGCATCCGCCACATCTCTGCATCGAGTGATACTCCCCATCCCGTAATGCATATCCGCGACCTATTAGATCAAAACCAAATGAAACGCAAGTAAGTGGAATTGCGCACGCACGAATCGTGAAGGGGGAAGGAAACGTAACCGACCTGGAGGATTTTGAAGGTTCCATCGTCGCGGAAGCGTAGAGGGAGATCCGGAGACCTTTTGAGATGGATATTGGTGTGGTTGATGTGTAGCTTGTGCGAGATTAGGATTTCGATTGAGTAGATCACAGAGATGATTAGGGATAGGTAGAGGACTGAGTATTTCCAGTTTCCGATTCCTGTTACAGAGCTCATCATCATATCTATACTGAGTATTTCCAGTTTTCGATTCCAATTCCGGAGGGATGCAGATCGATATGAATGGTGCGTGGCTGGTTCCAAGTCGCAGTTAATGGTGGTTTATTAAAGCCCATTGGGCCTTTTTACTTCTCATACTATCCATTAACATAAACTAGTTCAATCCAAACATGTGTCACCATATAATTTATATTGTACTCATTTATGCAGCACATGTGTTTGTTTTTATAGAATAGAGTCGACATATGAAATTATTCACAATACAAGAATGTAATGGTTGCACATATATGTGTTTGTATGGGTATTTGTTTGGTTTGTGATAAATAATTTTTATGATAGATCAACAATTTTAAATTGTTTATGACATGTTGGTTGTCATATCGTGGTTAGATATTAAATCAGTTAAAGTGATAGATCCATTTTAACAACATTAAACAAATGTGATAGAATGATTTTAACCAACAAAATGTGCCACTTACATGAATATGAGGGTTAACATTACGTTAGTTATCATTTAATTAGCAAAATGATTAAATAAGAAAATAAACACTTCCTAAATTTATGGATGAGAATAAATAAGAGAAATGAAAATATTGTCTTCATTTTATTATGCAAATTCAAAAATAATGTAAACAATTTTCTAAATCAATGTTCGTTTTAAAATATCACACATATTTTAATTTAGTAGAATAGATAATCATATCTGACATATAACTGAGTCAGCAAATGTCTCTTTGTAAAACAGTAAAAGTAATGAAACGGCTAAATAAGCTAAGCAGTTTTTTTCCTCTTGTCTCTCTATAAAGTCTTATTCAAATGTTCATGCACCAATCAAAATCCTGCGTAGGAAGCTTCTCAGAAGCAGTGAGAAGAAAAATATAGTTTACCAATAAATAGTTGAATTTTCCCTGAAAAAGCCCAGAAACAAATTCTCTGATCAACAAAAATTTTCTACAAAAATCCCATGAAAAAAATAAGAGATGAATCGGATCTGAGAAAAACAATGCGTCTAGTTTTCCTATGCGAAAAGGAAGAGACAGAGTTAGGGAGACAAAAAGCACCTGGATCGTGTCCGTATTGTGGAGGTAAAGTGCAAATGATTGATGTCGAAAGAAAATGCACGTTTTGTTTCGTTCCTCTCTGTTTCAACATCAAGAGGAAGTTTCTTTGTTCTTCTTGCGATCGCCGTCTCGTTTTGTATTATCAAAACTAACTATTGTACCTTTATTGTTTATAATCCTTGTTCTTATAACTAAAGATAATTAAGTGACTAGCGTTTTAATCAAGTGGAATATTTTGTCTCTGGCTTTCGTATGTAACTATGTCATGTAATCGGACATTGATGTTTCAGCATTAGAACTCTCTTGATATGATGATGTTCATACTTCTCTTTTGTTGTCTTCTTGAGTCGCTTCAAAATGTAATGGACCTAACTGTTCTCTTAAACTGTAATGTTGAATCTCATGTTTGGTGTAATAAATTCTCGCAAAAAGATATTTTACTAGTGCCTACGTTCGTACATTTCGATTTACTTTTAGTAGTGTAGTTTAATAAACAAATAACAGATAATTTTGCATGCAAGTACGTGTTGAACCAAACAATGACTAGTATTAAGACTCCAGTTGAAATCAGGTAACTTCGCGTTCATCATACCAAAATCAATCATATATACACAACTCATTACAGTCACGATTTTTTTTTTTTTTTTTTTAACTTCAGTAAAAATGCCTTAACGAGGCCGATTAGAATTTGAGTAATAATACATATCCGATTTAGCCCAAGCATCAGCTATGCAATTCAAGTTCCCAAAACATCCTTATTCCAAAAACTCATTTGAGTTCTTATTAATTTTTATCTGATTAAAAAAATAAAATAAAAACAAAAATAAATGTCACGTGTCATTGAGATCCGCAAAACAATACAAGACTTAGCTCTTATTTCACAACCAGAAGACATGATTTTTCCTTTTCGAGGAGACCCACACCAATTTTTTTCCCTAAAAAACTTATAAGATACCACGATAAAGATGCTCTAAACCTCTAATATACATGCAAGACAAAAGAAGAAAGATAGTGTCTCGATATACCGCATGTCTTTACCTAGTATTCGGGTGATAAAACCTATAGACTTTAGAAGCCCATATATATATAAATACAAAACCTTGTCTAAACCTAAATCCAAATAATTCCACGCCGATTTCACTTCCCTCCCTCTCCACCTCCGGATTTAGGGCATCCTGTTTCTTCCACGAGATCTGCTACCGTGGGTCAAGAACAGAGACGACTCAAATCTGCCTCACCGGAGGAGCTCTCCTCTCCGTCGTATATGTATCCCCTCCGTCAGGCAACGCTATGGTTCCGGGTTTAGACGGAGTCAAGCTTCACCGTGCAGATCCATCTCCAGCTCCTCTGACTGTCGTAACTCCACCACCGCGAGTCTATATTTTTCCTCACCTAGGAAGATTATTCGTCAGTCGTGTGCTTGCTCCTCCGCTGTTATGTACCGCTTTACCAAACCGGAAGGAAGCTCGGAGGATCCTTCTCGTATGGGGACCCGACTGTTCAAATGGGGTTAAACCTCCACCAACTGAAGCTCTACGTCACTCGCCCAATGATGGCTCACGCTCACTCAGTTTGATTGTAGTTGTTGATTGTTTGCTCAGATGTAGGTCAGTAACATCTTGCTGCTCTCGGTACGGTAATGCCGAGGTCCGAAGTGTTGAACTGATATCAATGTCTGCTCCGTCACCTAGCTCTTGGTGTTATCCGTCACCCGACTATTCCAAAGCCCCTTGCCTCTTATCCGATGCTTACTCACACATGCTCAACAGAAACGAGTTTATTGACAGTTTGCTCAAGTTTCTTCCGGTTACAAATTGGCCTAGACACGGTAATGTCAAGGTCCGAGCTTCTGACCCGATCAAACCGTATGCTTCGTCACCAAACTCCATTGTCCTAAGCGCTTCGAAAGTGAAGTTAGAGTTGGAGATTCACCTAGTCTCTTGGGTAAGTTTTGTGGATGTTAGAGCTGTTCATCTGCTTTTCATTGATAAATCCAGGTTTTCAAGGCCTTTTGATACTATTTCGGTTGAGAAGGACTCTCCCGTAGCCCCTTTCCAAACTCTCATGTTTGGGTTTATCAACGTCGATTCCGACAATCTCAAGCTTGTTAATTCAAGCGTTTTAGGAAAACAAGTGAAGAATCATCTCTACGGGTTCCTTTTCTTTGAGCAAGTCTCTTCCTTTAACATGTCTATCTTATGTCGTTTTGTACTGCCTTTGTTCATCTTACCGTCGAGATTAGCTGCTCCGGTTGTTATCATCTTATCAGTTCTACTTGTACTCGTTTAGCCCTTTGGCTTTTAATATAAGTTCAGTGACAAAAAAAAAAAATACCAAAGTAGGTTTTTAGTAATCTTCTTAGTCATTTTGAAAACATAACTGAATAAACTGAAATAACTTAACTAACCGAACCGGAACTATGTTCTCGCGCCTTCTTGGTTTGAAGTTCCGATTTTCTTAAAACAAAAGAAAAAGAAATTGAGAAAACCCTAATTTCACCTAACTTTGGTTTAAGTTGGTTCAGTTCGGTGTTTATTTGAAGAAACCGGTTTAGGCTTCATGTATGATATCTAAATTTTGGCCTTTTTTGTTCTTGAAAGGGTTTCCGACATGAGAAGACGAAGAAGAAAATATGAAGCTACAAAGGAGGAGAGATTAATCTTCAGTCACATTCGGTTAAGTTTGAGTACTCAGAAGAAGAATGATGATCATTGATAAGCAAACACTTATTCTCATTGTTTCCTCTGCCTCTCTTTTTGGTTTATCTTTTTCATTTTGTTTTCTTAGTTCAATATGTAATACTATTCAGCTCACTATACCCGAACAAGATTCAGTTTCATGATTTTCACGTTGACAGTTTCTAGTTATTGCAGCAGCTAGCTTCCTTCAGGAGCTAGTATTTGGGCCTATATATATTGGTGGAGTTGGGCACATTTGTGCTCTGGTTTACAAATAAGTTTTTTTGTTCAAATATTTTTGTGAATTGAGACTCACAAGTAATGATGTTCAAAAATTGTGATAGAATCTTTTCTTTTTCTCATAAAGTTTAGTCCCCAAAAGAATTTATTTTAGTCGACATGCACATGTTGTTATTTGAATTCTATTTTAATATTACTACTTGTTTTGTAAAAACAACTTTATTTAATCCAAATAGTTTCCTTGTATTAAAGCATATGCTTGTGTATTGGATTTTATTATTTTATTGCAAATGATTTGGTGTATGAATTGTGCTTTATTCTATACTTTCAAATCAAAATTATTTGAAACTAGAAAGTATTTGGGAAGGAAAAGTAAAGATGAGTGTCTTTCTTATAATGGCCTCTTGCGTTTTGGTGAGGCAAAGTGTTATTTTCCTTTACATTAACCTCAATTATTAATCACTGAAAGTTGTTATTCGAATTATTTTTAAGAAAATATTGCTATATGAACTTATTTTATGCGTCGGTCGATTCTTTTTGTTGGCCAATACTTGCATAAATATTGATCTTTTGAATTACAGAAAAAAAAGCATCCAATGCTCGAAGTTACATTTTTTTGTAAGATTTTTTTGTTAATAATATTTCCTCAAACTCCCATTTTCTAAACTGGATCTTCTCTTGCATTTTTGTTTGTTTGTTAAATATCATCAATGAAGGTGTACCTTAGTTTATTTGTTTGTCCTTTCCTGAGCCTCAGGCAAAGCTACCTACTTAATTTCTCTAAATCGCGTCCTCGTGTTGTATATCTCTTGTGAGCTTTTACCAACGTGAGTATCAAATTTCAATTCATTGTCAGCATACGTCTGGTTAGAGCATCCCATTCTGATAACGTTTTCATCTAGAGATATTGACCTTGGCCATGGTCCAATTAGCTTCTCGCAGGAAGTATTACATCTTATTAGTATATCATAATATTTGGAAGAATATAAAAATTAGATAAATATATGCTTTGTTTTATCGTTTGGTACTTGAATTATAATGTTGTTTTTGTTCCTATTATAGTGGACCAACCTGATTTTTTTCTTATGGTCACCATCAGAAGTAGGTAAAAGCAGATATTTTCAAAACCACAAATTATACTGTTAAGAAAATACATCGCCGACATACAATATATGTTATCAGATATATGGTCTTCAAAACTATATATTTGTAGGTGGATGTGTTTAGTAATACCAAACCCCACCTATAATGCTTTCAAGATTTCGAAATGGATCCCAGATTTTTCTCTCTCGCTGAAAGTATAGTATTGATGAAAACGACGCGATTAATAATTCAAGACTAGACGCACAATGAAGAAATATCCGGAAATAGAAAAATTTTGTTATTAGGACTGGAGATATTTGACGAAAAAAAAAAGGACTGGAGATACTGATAAGGTATATATATCCTAACTTTAATAGTAGTGTCAATCTTTATCAGTTTCGTGCATATGAGATTTTTTCCCAATCAATGTTGTGATTTTTAAAGTTGCATACATGCCTTAGCATTTGACTATACATGCCTTAGCATCTGACTATACATGCCTTAGCATCTGACTATACTTTCGTATATTGGAACTAATATTGATTCTCTTTCTGTCGTAAAGTTATGCCGACATAAAAAATATACACTCTGGATTTGGAACATAGAGAATTTAATAAGTAAACGAGATTCATAAATTATATGATGAAGACATTGAAAACAGTCATTTAAGTTAACTACTAGATTTTGACCCGCCCTTAAAGAGGGCGGATCAACCGTTTTTGCTTTAAATTTATGCCTTTATTCGATTATTCACAAGTATGTATAGGCATGAGTATCCGGGTTCAGATCGATTGTCGTTAATAATTTGGTTTGGTCCGATATATATAGATTAAATAAAATTACGTACAATTTAATGTGTGGTGTAGGATTTTTTTTTTATTCGTTTTAGTTAAATAACAAATTATAGGGATCCGATAAAATTATGAGTTCTATTCGGTAATCTAAAGTATTGATTTATAAAAACTGAAATAAGATAATTAATTTTTAATAATTTCATATTGGTTAAAATTGATTTTTTAAAATAAAATTGATTTTTAGATATATTTTACCAATTCGTTTTTGAATAATTCCTAGACAGAGACCCGTTTCTTGTTGATAAAATTATTAACTCGTTTGTTAGATGACAATAGAAATAAAAAATGTATTTGTGAGATCCATTTGTACTCAAGAAATATTTAATATATTTAATGAAACAATCTGTAAATATTAATTGTAAAATTTCTACTTGATGTATCATGTTTTTCAATCTATATTATTTTTAGGTTATAATAAAATATCAATCTATATTATTTTTAGGTTATAATAAAATTTAATTAATATAATTTAAACTAATATTATGTTACTTAATTACGAATTAATTAATGCATTATTTAATAAAAAAATATTTAAAAAGTTTAGTAGGATTTTGGTAGATTTTTCTCAACAGATTTCTTTATAACTAAAAATATAATTAAAATTAATAATCAAAATTGATTTATTATTAATATTTTATTGATTATTCTGGAAAAAAATTGAAGTTACATGAAAGTTATCGAGGTGATCAATTACATCGCTTCCATTCTTTAAACTTTTTATTTCTTGTATGAGCTATAACCTCCTTCGATTCTTGTTATCTGGACGGACACACATCACTATGTCAATGTGGTTACCATCAAACATGAAATTTAAATTAACATGATAACACAATTAAATTAAGCAAACAATTAGGCAAACAAATAACTAACACAAAAAATTCACATATAAGTCACGAATCTCTTTTGATTGTAGCCATTATCCCAGTCTCTGTTAGACCTGTATAAAATCACAAGCATGACGTTTAAATTAGAACTATAATTTGTTGAAAAAAAGAACAAAAAAGCTATGAAAACGAAAAGCGGATGTGTCGATTATTGAAATGAGAATACATTTATATAATAAGTTGAAGATGATATTTTGTTTAGCTTGCAACACAATTTACGGTGTTAAAGTTTATTACCTTTTGAAACTAAGTTAAATACTAAGATATTATTGTTAAGTATTTATTATAGAATATATGGTAACAACAATAGATTTGTTAGAGATTCACGTTAGTAGTTAGTTGTAGATAAGAATAATATATTTCTAATGAATACCAGT
>CAKOAT010139598.1:302681-323066 GCA_932364175.1 Eruca vesicaria subsp. sativa | reverse complement strand
AATAATTTTATGCTAAGAAGGATATTTTTTTATTTAAGAAAAAAATTTCGACTTACAAAACAAATTTGTTAAATTCGTTATGGTCCGGAATCGTTTGCAATATCATAATCGTAGAAAAAATTTATTCGAAATGCTACAATCGGTATATTCTAAAGAATAAGCATAAATAAAACAAAATATACAGAGGATTACTCGTAATTATGTATTACTAAACATATACGTCGATCCATCATTTTAATGAGATAGTAATGTTTGTATGTACATTAATTTATATAATCGTAGGCACATTTATTTCGTAATATGGATGGAAGGATGTGTTTGATTCAAAACGTACATGAAAAATATATATGTGTTATATCATGCAAATATATAGGCAATGTTATCTCGAAAGCATATATAAATAAATGAAAAGGGTTATATTAATTAAATGTGTGATTTTTGCTGCATAAATAAAAGAAAAACAGAAAACATAATTAAATAAAAAGTATTGTTTTAGAATATTTTATCGAGTCAAACCCACTTGCATCGGGTAAAACCGCTTTAATACAAAGCATAGCTTAAAAAATTATGTAGTAGCATTGTTCTGTAAATATTGTTAAAACAGAAGGACACCTGAAAAAAGGGCCTTCTGTTTTAATAATATAGATGTCTCAAATAAACCCTACCATCCTCCTCTTTTGAACATTACTTGGAATTTTTTTTTTTATAATTGTAGAGATCCTAAAAGTTTTTTAGGTCCAAAAGACTAATCCTACGAAATTCATAACAATTCAGATTTTTTTGCCACTTAAAATGTCTACAAATGATTAATATTACTCAAATTTAAAGTGAAAATTTCAGCTGAAACCCTTTTACCATTGAACCAATACGATTTGGTTAACATTACTTGGAGTTGAAACCACAAACCTATATATATATTTTTTTAACTCTGGTTCTAAATTTTATTTGTACATTGGAAACACATCATTGTCTAACTTTTTTCATTGAACGTATAATTGTCTAACTTAACTTATTTCCCAATCAGTTTAAGTATAACTTAATTCCCAAACATTTTCATATACTTGTTATGTTTTACGCATTTGATTGGTAACTCTAACCTCCTTTTCCTTTAACATTTTCATTTAAAATCTAACAACACTATAGAAAAAGAAAATCTGACAATGACGAATATTTAGTTCAGAGGTTTATTTTAAGATATAAGTAAATGCTTTTTTTAATTTCTATTTCAACTTGACATGTTTTATTATTGAAAACCCATATTAATCAAAACGCAACTATTCAAATTCTTTTAATCTATATTTAACAATAGTTTTTTTTGTTTGCAGAAATATATTTATTTAACAATAGTTTGTGCATTAACCTTATACACCAATTAAAATATCATTAAATAAAATTATTTTAATCTATATTTAACAATATTTTTTTTGTTTGCAAAAATATATTTAACAATAGTTTGTGCATTAACCCTAAACACTACTCCTAAAATATCATTAAATAAAAATTAATTCAATCAAAAGATTAACTGATGTTTCAAGGGTATTTATTTAAATATTTACAAGCATACCTTTCTAGGTTTTATTAGTGTGTGCATGCATGGTAATTGGTATACGTCATTTCAGGATATTCTTTTCATTTTGTCCATTTCGATATTTTTCAAAAACAAGAGAAAATATCTAAAACACAGAATATTGTTGTATATATACTGATAATGCTACAAATTTGGTCGACCTGAAAGGCCCGTTTAAAAAAATAGAATTGGTCGACCAAGGAGTTCTATTCCTAAATGGTCGTATTTCTCAGTCGGCAAGTCACCTGACACGTAAGAAATCGTGTTTTTCTCTATCGACACCTCATAAACAAAGACAAAAGGGTGTCACACGTCAGAATTTTTTATGCATTATACAACCACGACTATATATTATTATTTTCCTATTTTCTCGCCTGTCCGAGCTTCTTTAATTCGATGTACATCACTAATTATGGATTTTCTCTGTCAACTAATTCTGATTATTAATAATCGATTATTATTTTATGTAAAATACAAGACTCATCACAAATTACTCACTTTCACTTTACAGGTGTTTTCAAGTGGGTTTTACAAATCTCTCACCAGATCTGTAAAACAGAATATTAATAGAATATTTAAAAGTTTAAGAAACTTCTTCAATACTTATTAGTATTCTTATTCGGTAATTATTTTAAACATTTGGTAAGAAATTGTTATTGCTTAAAAGAAAGAAACTGTTATTGGTCATATGTTCTTTTAACTTTACAGGTCTACGCGTATTCTAATAAAATATTTATAAAATGTTCTTCTATGATTTATCAATTTACAATGACAATCCTTATTCAAGTAATCCAGTAACACAATTTTCTTTTATCGCTAACTTCTACTTATTTGGCAATTAAACTGAATATAAATAAATGAATCAATGGTTACTATAATTAGCTTAACTATTACTCGATCGTGTGCATTAGTCTTGATAATTGAACCGGAATATTTGAAAGGTTTTAGTTTATATTCAGAAGTCGGTGCACCACGACAACAGAGTTTTGTAGTTACGTTATATCACGGCTCAATAAAAAAACAATAACGGAAAACATACTATTAACTTTATGAAGCTCCAATTGGTTTAGAATAAGTTCGATTTCATGCATATATAAGATCGTTGGTCTGGTCAATATCTACGTGAGCACATAGGTTTAGTGTTATAACGTTGATTTGAACCAGAGTTTACTTAACTATCAAAATTCACAAACTAAATTAAACGAACACGCGTGAGAAAAAAAAAAAATTAAAACGAACACATGTTTCAATTTTTTTTTTGCGAAAGACAAGTTTGAAATTGGTAATGATTTCTTTGATAAGCAACTGTTTAATGTCTAGTAAGGATTAGTAATCTTATCTTTTATAAAATAGGTTTGGTTTAATTCGAACTTTTGTTTTGTTTAGATAAGATAACCCATGTTATAAAGAGATTCGATTTCTTAAAAAATAAAAGGGTAATTCACACCATCGGTGGCATTTATTAAACGCGTGGCACGTTGCGTAGTTGGCAAGAAAAAAGGAAAGTAACCCATAACGGCCCACGGGCCCAGGGAGCTTCCTTATAAAAAGTTTTAATGTTTTTTTTTTTGTGTGAATAATGTGAAGATTTACTCATTAGCCCTACTTCCTCACTCTTATCTATACATAAACGATACAACGAATCGTTATAAACACTCTTCACTCTCTCTCTTTTAGAAAGTTGAAAGCGGCGAGAAGAAGCCAAGTTTTCCGGCGAGCTAACCGAAGATTTCCTCAAATCCAGGTTAAATTTGTTTTAAACCAACAACGATTTTAAATTGGTTTTGTTTAAACCGTGTTTTCTCGTTCTTAATTATTTTTAATTAGATTTTGTTTAAACTAAGATATTGCAGTGTTTTTGGTCGCTTTGTCTCCTCATTTTATTCTTCGTCTTCTTCTTACTTTGAAAATCTGTGGACTGCTTTGAGTAACAACCGTAACCGCTAAAGAGCGCCTTTTCTCGTGGTGGGAGAGAACCTCGTGCTCTTCTATTTTGGCTTTATTTCTACTAAACGTCACTGAGATTCAGAAGAAATCTGAAATTTGAATTTGAAATTTGAATCCTCGGATACTTTGATTCGAAGAGAGACTTTACTTTTTTTTGGCCATTTTCACGTGGTTGTTGGAACTTGAAAGCAGAGAAGCAACCTTTAAACAGCAAAACTTTACTTATCTCTTAATATTTATTTTATTTTGTTTTTATTCTGCTGCTCAGAGGATATTTCGATTTAGGGATTGAGAAGTGGTTGTGGTGGTGCGAGTACGAAGGATGACAAGTCTCTTCAAGCAATCTCCGGGAGGACGCCGGGGAAGCGATTTGGAGTCGGGCAAAAGCGATAACGCCGACTCCGACAGCGACACCTTCTCCATCCCCTCCAAGAATGCTTCCCTCGAGCGCCTTCAACAGTGGAGAGTAAGACTTACATACTTATACTTACTATATATATATATATAGACAAACGCTTCAATAAAATCTTTGTTAATCGCAGAAAGCTGCTTTAGTGCTCAACGCTTCAAGGAGATTCCGTTACACCTTGGACTTGAAGAAGGAGCAGGAGACTAGAGAGATGAGGCAGAAGATTCGGGGTCACGCTCATGCTCTCTTGGTTAGTTTTTTTTTTAATCTGGATTCTGGTGAAATCATTGATGTTTGGAACTTTTGTTACTGATTATGAATGTTTTTTTTTTTGTTAAGGCTGCAAATCGTTTCATGGATATGGGGCGTGAGCAAGGTGATTACTGTTTGTGATGTGCATAATCTGTTTCAAGTCTGTTATGTTTACTTAACTTGTGTGGTCTTCTTTCTCTTCAGGAGTTGAAAAAGCAGTAGCGTCTGCTACTCCAGCTGGTGGTTTTGGAATTGGACCTGAACAGCTTGTGCTCATGTCAAAGGATCATAACATCAGCTCTCTGAAGCAATATGGAGGGGTAAGTTTTCTCTAGTCTATTGTTTGGCTTTTCTGTACTTGATATTTTTTGGTCTGCGCTAATTTGTTGGTGGGAAATTTCATCAGGCTCAAGGGTTGTCAGACTTACTCAAGACTAATATAGATAAAGGTATCAGTGGAGATGATGATGACTTGCTGAAGCGCAAGACCATTTATGGTTCAAACACGTACCCTCGCAAGAAAGGGAAAGGGTTTCTGGTATGAAGATAGTTTCTGTGTTACTTGAATTTATGTTTTTTCCTTGCTCACTTTCTCATAAAGCATGTTGGTTTCTTGTTTATCGCAGAGGTTTCTTTGGGATGCTTGCCATGATCTCACTTTGATCATTTTGATGGTGGCTGCTGTAGCGTCTTTAGCTCTTGGGATAAAAACGGAGGTTTGTTGATGAAATTATATAATCAACTCTGCTCTTCCCTCTTTCAAAAATGTGATGTCAACTGCAATTTAACCGGCTGTTTTACAGGGTATCAAAGAGGGATGGTATGATGGAGGAAGCATTGCTTTTGCCGTGATTCTTGTGGTTGTTGTGACAGGTAATTCTAACTAGTTCCACTAAAATATACTGGTAATGACATTTGGAGTTCTTTTTCTGATGCTTTCTCCTTCTCTGCAGCTGTCAGTGACTACAAACAGTCACTCCAGTTTCAGAACTTGAATGACGAAAAGAGAAACATACATCTCGAGGTATGAGTTTGCACTCGTGTAAATCTTTCTCGTACTCTCTTTTTCATGTTTCCTGCTTAGTTACGCTGTCGATTGCTGCACAGGTTATAAGAGGAGGAAGACGAGTGGAAGTTTCAATCTATGACCTTGTGGTTGGTGATGTCATACCCCTTAACATTGGCAATCAGGTATATGATTTGTTCCTTTCCTTTTAATTTCGTCTTCCTTCATAATAACTTGTGTCTAACTAAAAGTGAAAATGATTTTTAGGTCCCTGCAGACGGAGTGCTGATAGCTGGCCACTCTCTTGCCCTTGATGAGTCTAGCATGACTGGAGAGAGCAAAATCGTATGTTTTGTTTTCTTTCATTGTGAAGTTGTTGATTTTTCTCGTGTCCCTTTTGATGTAACTCTTAACAACCGCCTTTTCTTTTCTTGTTAGGTTAACAAAGACGCTAACAAGGACCCATTCCTAATGTCTGGCTGTAAAGTGGCAGATGGAAATGGTGTTATGCTGGTAGGCTTCTTCCTAATTTTCTTGTTCCATAGCAGAAAATAGTCAATAGTAACAAGTTGGTAAAGCGAACTGACATCTCAGGAGATAATTAAAATGTATGCTCTTTTCCTTTTGCAAGGTTACTGGTGTTGGAGTCAACACTGAATGGGGATTGCTGATGGCCAGTATTTCTGAAGACAATGGTGAAGAAACTCCCTTACAGGTAGATTATTTAAGATCGCTGTTAGATGAATCTTGAAGTTTATGCAAATTGAGCTAATCTTTCGTGGGCTTGTACCAGGTGCGCTTAAATGGGGTTGCAACGTTTATTGGCTCCATTGGGTTATTTGTTGCTGCGTGTGTGCTAGTTATTTTGCTGGTTCGGTAAGGGTTCTATTTGTGCTGGTTATTATTTTGAAATTTTATCCATATCGTCATTGCATGAGAAAGATTAAGTATGTTGTCTTTTTTTTTCCACAGATACTTCACTGGTCACACTGAAGACGAAAGGGGAGGTCCTCAATTTGTCAAAGGAAAGACAAAAATCGGTCATGTAGTTGATGATGTGATCAAAGTTATTACCGTTGCGGTATGTGTCTTAGTTATATATCTTCGCCTAGTTGGGAGCCGACTATATAATCTTTAATTTTCTTTAGAAATGCTAATACTCTGCTCTTTCTGCAGGTCACAATTGTTGTAGTGGCAGTGCCAGAGGGTCTTCCATTGGCTGTTACTTTGACGTATGCACTTTCTATCTTGCTACATCACTCTCTTTCTTGTGTTAGTTTCATAGTTTAAGGGGTTCATTTCTCTTTGCTGATTGTATTTGCGTTTGTATTATTTTGTTTCCTTTCAGCCTTGCCTATTCAATGAGGAAAATGATGGCAGACAAGGCTTTGGTATGATTATTTTTCCTTCTCCCTGTTTTTCTTGTGTGATAGTAGTGAACAATGTATGATTCGTTTAGAAATTCTGTTATATAACATGACAAATATTTGATATGCAGGTGAGGAGGCTATCTGCTTGTGAGACAATGGGCTCTGCCACCACTATTTGCAGCGATAAAACTGGAACACTAACTTTGAATCAGGTATGTTTTGTGTTTATAAATCTAGGCCGGGTTCTTGCTTTAAGTTAGATAAATATACTCCTAACAGTTTCGGTACTTAATGTTACTAAATTTTTTTCTTTATCTAAAAAATAGATGACAGTGGTTGAGTCTTATGCCGGGGGCAAGAAAACAGATTCTGAACAACTGCCAGCAACTATCACTTCGTTATGCGTTGAAGGAATAGCTCAAAACACAACTGGTAGTATCTACGTCCCAGAGGTAAGTAGCTTATAGCTTCACTGAAATCAGAATTTTAGATAATTTTCTTAGCATTGCTTCCTGATAGAGAAGACATGACTCATGTGATTTTATTTTCTGACAGGGTGGCGGTGATTTAGAGTTCTCTGGTTCACCAACCGAAAAAGCCATTCTTGGCTGGGGAATTAAGGTTTAGTTTTTAAGTTTTCATAGTTTCTAGTTTGAACATAGTTTATACTCTATTAGTTGAGGCGTGATTTGTATTTTCCCTCTCTTTCAGCTGGGTATGAATTTCGAGACAGCCAGATCGCAGTCTTCTATTCTTCATGCTTTTCCGTTTAACTCAGAGAAGAAACGTGGTGGTGTTGCTGTAAAAACGGTAACGTTCTCCTGCCAAAATAAAATGCTATATGTTTTTTTTTTCTTTTTGCGCAAAGACACTATGAATTACGAGGATTAAATCATATTCTTCATTCCTTTCTTGTATGGGATTTTTTACTCTGTATCTGTAACGTTGTGAAAGAAGGTCTACTATATCGATGCAGTTAAAGTGATTTGGCTCTCAGTTTTTTATAGCATAATGCAATTTATTATTTGACTTTTTTCTATTTCCGATATTACTTTTCAGGCTGATGGTGAAGTTCATGTTCACTGGAAAGGAGCATCTGAAATTGTCCTTGCATCTTGCAGAAGCTACATCGATGAGGATGGTAATGTGGCACCAATGACCGAAGACAAGGTTTGTGAAATGTTTAATTTATTAACCTCTTAATTGGACGTATCTGTATGTTTCTGCAGTTTACCCTATGGTTGCTGCGTTGCCCAATCCAATTTCTTTGATGTTTCCAGGCACAGTATTTCAGAAATGGTATCGAAGATATGGCTGGAAGAACCCTACGATGTGTCGCACTGGCCTTTAAACACTATGAAGCTGAAAAGGTCCCAACAGGGGAAGACCTCTCAAAGTGGGTACTCCCAGAAGACGACCTTATTTTGCTAGCTATAGTAGGCATAAAGGTGAGGATTGATTTGATTTATTTCTGTATATTTTTCTTTATCTGGAAATCAGTTAAGTATATAACTTGTCGTCGTGTGGCTCTCATCCTTCCGAAATGTCTTCAGTTTTTCCTCTTAAGGCAGTTTTACCATTTTCAGACAACAACCCACCTGTCATGTTCTGCAATATTCTTGTCATGTTCTGCAATATTCTTGTCATGTTCTGCAATATTCTTGGTTGTGTTTTTTAAATAAGTTGTTTGAAATGTGCACAGGATCCATGTAGACCAGGAGTCAAAGATTCAGTTCAGTTGTGTCAGAATGCTGGTGTCAAGGTACTTTTTTTATTAACAGGCTCATTGGTATTGTTTCCTCGTTTTAGCCCGCTAGTAACGCCTGCATGATTCACTTTATGGTATTTGTTGATATTCAGGTCCGTATGGTCACTGGTGACAACGTCCAAACTGCCAGGGCTATTGCTTTGGAGTGTGGAATATTAACGTCAGATGCTGATGCCTCCGAGCCTACTCTCATTGAAGGAAAATCATTCCGTGCCTTGACTGATGCAGAAAGGGACAAGATTAGTGACAAAATATCGGTAATGCTCATAACGCCACTTTTCAGTTCTTAAGTCTGAATGGGTTGTGGTAGGTGATTTGGATGATGTCTTTGTCGCATTCTATGTATAATTTTGGCCCGTCTTTGGGTTCTATTCAATTCAGTTATCGTCCCTGAGCATCAGATGCATCAATATGATACAGTAGTAACATCCGAACTAGAAATTGAATTGTTTGCTTCACGTGTGAAGGTTATGGGCCGCTCATCGCCTAATGACAAGCTTCTGCTGGTACAATCTCTGAGAAGACGTGGGCATGTTGTTGCTGTGACTGGAGATGGGACAAATGACGCTCCTGCACTGCACGAGGTAAAAAGTTGAAGAAGAGTTTTGCTAAATTTTTAAACTGGTTATGCCGAAGCCTACAACTATTGAAAGTTCTATTTGCCAAGAATTTTTTTTCTCTATGCTTTATTCAGAGCCCTCAATTTCTGATTGGTGTTGAATTTTTAATTGGATTTTCAGGCGGATATTGGTCTTGCTATGGGAATAGCAGGAACAGAAGTGGCCAAGGAAAGTTCGGACATCATCATCTTGGATGATAACTTTGCTTCAGTTGTCAAGGTTTTGTTGAAATTCACTTCATTACCAATTTTTCTGAATACATGTATATTTGGGGCAGAAACTAGAAAGTTTTTCTCTCAATTGAATCTGATTATTCAATATTCCAATCTTAAACTTGGGATGGTTTCTGTGATATAATAAGGTGGTTCGCTGGGGACGATCAGTCTACGCAAATATTCAGAAATTCATCCAGTTTCAGCTCACAGTCAATGTTGCCGCTCTTGTCATTAACGTTGTAGCTGCTATTTCAAGTGGTGACGTTCCACTTACCGCTGTGCAGGTTTGAGTTTCTGTTGCATTTGGCTCTCCCTCTCCAACTAAACACATATATAGTGTGTTCATACTTTGGCGTTTTTCTCTGAATACAGCTTCTGTGGGTTAATCTGATTATGGATACTCTCGGAGCATTGGCATTGGCTACTGAACCACCCACTGATCACCTCATGGGCAGGCCTCCCGTGGGCAGAAAGGAACCTCTTATTACCAACATCATGTGGAGGAACCTGTTGATTCAGGTAAAAAAAAAAAAAATCAATGATGAAAAACCCTCTTAGTATATTTGAAACCCACCCACATACTAATATGAAACATTCAGGCTATCTATCAAGTGAGTGTATTGCTAGTTCTCAATTTCCGAGGGGTAAGCATACTTGGCCTGGAGCATGAAGTTCCTGCACATGCCACAAGAGTGAAGAACACAATAATTTTCAACGCCTTTGTTCTCTGCCAAGTAAGTACAATTAAAAATCAAAAGGCTTGAGCATGTAAAGAGGCGCATATGTTTACTGAATTTGGTTTTGACAGGCATTCAACGAGTTCAATGCTCGAAAACCAGACGAGAAGAACATCTTCAAAGGCATTATCAAGAATCGTCTCTTCATGGGAATAATAGTCATTACTCTCGTCCTCCAGGTAAATAACAAATGATAATCTGGTCCATCAAGAAACGTATTGTATTATTCTTTCCAAATGAAAACTAAATCTTATTTTTTTTCGAATGTCAGGTTATCATTGTTGAGTTTCTCGGCAAATTCGCTTCCACGACTAAACTTAACTGGCAACAATGGCTAATATGTGTTGCCATCGGTGTCATCGGGTTAGTTTTATTATATATATATTTACATTTACGTTGACCGATAAGTATATATGAATGTATGTTGCAATGGTTGGTGAAACATAACTAACGTTGTACTCAAAACCTGAGCAGTTGGCCTCTTGCTCTGGTGGGGAAATTCATTCCGGTGTCAAAAACTCCTCTCAGCAACAAGCTAAAATGCTGGGGCAAGAAAAAATCTTCTGGAGAAGGTATTAACAACAAACAACCAGCCTTGTGGTTTTATCTTTGATATCCTACAAATTGATTAAGGAATGTTCGGTTTAGTTAGCGTTTCCTTTTTAGCAGTTTTGGTATAATCTTAAGTATTAACAACATTTTATTTTTCGCCACAGGTTCACTCTGATTTGGAGGGCTGGTTTTCTATCACAAGACGCTCGTGAGTTTTAAGTGCTACTTTTCTAGGACTAACAAGAAGAAATACGTTTATGGGTTTTATTGATATATTTAGGAAACCCAACAGTACAGTTTTTCGGGGTTTGTCGCATGCAGCCAAAGTTTGGATTTTCAGGCTTTTCCGGTTTATTCATGTTATGATTGATTTTCTTTTGAAAGCTGTACTGGTGATGATTTTATAAGCAAGAAATATCAAAATTGGATATGGCAAATTTCGTAATATTACTATCCAGCTCGACAGTGCTTGTCATGTCACCTCTCAATCTGATAGTGGAAATCTTTGGATATTTTGTCAACTTTGATTATTGTGGAAGAAAAAATGGAACTGGCATAATGCGGATTTCTCTTTGAGATAAGATTTACTCTTTAAGGAAAAAGGGAAAAGTCGTCGAAACTAAAGTCACTCACAATCCTCAATCTTTAATATAGAAAATGTAAAACTTGACTCCCTTGACCTTCATTTCGTGCTTGAAATCTCATATCTTTCTAAAACTGAAAAAAATATAATCCAAAGCTGCAATACACAGCAGACACAACTACTATACAATATTTATACGGCAAACTAAATGCTAGTTCGTTAGCATCATAACAGCTGAACAATAATTACTGTGCAATAATCTTCATGTTTCAGTTAAACCAAGATTTGGTGATAACATGTTCGTGCCGATCATACTAAACTGAAACAGTAAAAACATACAGTAAATTATACTCCACTAGACAAGATTCAAGAAACCACCTAAAAGAAAACTAATCTGAGGCATTATAATAATTAGTACAAGGTGCCTAGAGAGACAAGAGCTGTCACTGGGCAGATGTTGTCTCCTACTTAATGCACAAAATTTTTCTGTAAGCTTTAAAACGTTATAAATATTTTGCTTCTAGCGTAAATATGTTATAATTAATTCTCTTGCGCATTTAATTATTACGCGTAACAATATAAAAGATCTATTGTCAGATAAGTGAGGACAACAATTTAGAGAAGAACCAAGAATGGTTATTGAACCTCATGTGTTGTTGTTCGTTCAATGTACGTTCCAACCATAGAGCGAGTTCCAACGTTTATCGCTTCGTTTTGATATCCCACGTGATACACAGTCAACGCCTCCAGAAAGCATAGCAAAGCAATGCTTTTCTTCCTTTCTAGCATGTTACTACTATTTTACAATTTCTAGTGTACATATATATATAAATCTGAACGGATAGATAACACAATGCATGTATTTTCAAAAAGAGGCAAATTTAAATTTTGCAAATATTCGGACAGCTCGTTCGAGACGTATGGCTACATGTTAAGCTTCCTTGTTCTTCACACAACGATATAAAAATGCGACTACGTTCAAACGATTAATCCGTTCACATACGTACAAAATCAGATAAAAGAAATGAAATAAAGGCTGAATTTGGAAGTATTAGCACATTTGATCCAAATCATTGTATAGAGATTTACAAAAGTACATGATCTAGTCTAAACAAACTTTGCATGATCTAGCTAGTATGTGATTTGAATTGTTACAACACACTTCACGACCACCGATAAACAGCAAAATTAATAAACAAAAAGGTTTATATCGTACGCACATCCCAAAATTTTAATAAATGTAACAACAAATACAAAGAGTCACGTACATGCATGTGCGTATAAATTATAACAAAACTAACTAAAATTTCTACAATACCACATGCTATAAATTAATTAATACGACATTGCTGCCACATCCACCTAAGCCTGACCTGGAATTAATCGCCTTTCTTTTCTTGGTAACTTTTCTTTTAAATCACCTTTGGTCGTATCGCCTTTGATTTACCATTACGGTTTGATTATAGCTTAAATTCCCAAAAGAACGTAGTAGAGTACTGTTACAGGCAACGCAACTAGCATTCCGAATATAACCCTGCAAAAACAATGTACATAAAGTCAAAATTAAAGAATGAAATTTGTTCTTACGTATTTTACAGGGAATACATATATAATTTGACGAGCAAAATAGTAACTTTTTTTTTTGACATCAGGTTAGATATTGAAAAAAAAATTAACTTACGCAGTGCTGAGAATATCAGGATGGACGTTATATTCCTTGGCAAAAACAAAAGGAACGATTCCTTGAGGAAGAGCAGCCTTCATAAATATATATTTTTCTTATCAATAATTATATATGAGATTATTTTAAGAATGTCAAACATCAGTATCAATTCTAAGTAAAATTCAAATATAAATTTAAATGATTAACCTGAACGATGGCGATATGGAGGAGATCGCCTCGAAGCCCAATTGCAATTGAGGTGGCTGCGATCACGGCCGGTCCGGTCAAGAACCTTACGGCCATCGCGAAGACAGCCACTGATTTTCCGCATGCTATTATCTTTGGTTGCAATGCCATAAATAGACCTATATAGCAACAACTATAATTAGTATAAATAAAATTCATAAACGTTTCTCTAAACATTACCAAAAAAACCTTCATACCAAGACTAAACATAGCCATGCCAAGACCAGCATCAGATAGTATCGAAATAGATCCACTCATGATGGTTGGCATCTTTATATTCCATCTGTCCCATAAAATGATCAACATATACTAAGTAAAACGGGAGGGGCCAAATTAAATAATGTTCATCAATATTTATTTTTTTCAAACTATGAGTATTGTTATTTATAATTTGGACTTACTTGTAGGAGACAAGGGACCAAGCAAGGCCAAAGAGACTAGAGTAAGTGTTAGGGTTTCGAATGAGTTTTCTCCAAACCATTATCAGTATTAGCCTCGTCATCACGCTCGCCGGCGGCATCTGCTGTTTCCTCGGACCGCCGGGACCACCGTCTTCCACGTCACTGCCTTTCTTCCCATTGTAAGGTGACGAATTTACCCCTGACTTTCCCTCGTTATTACCGTCTTGGTCCATCTCCACATGCCCTTTTCTTCCCGGTGTCATGTTCTCTATCAGACTGTGCATCGCTGTCATAGTCATGTTTTTAAGGATTAATATCTAACTGTTTTTTTTTAATTAATATCTAATTGTATATTACTAGATTATGACTGTTTTTAATTCGAAAATACTAACTTATATATTGACTATATATAGTTCAGTCTGACATCAAAAACATATATAAACTAATCCAATCGGAATAGAAATTCGTACTGATGACTTAAAAATAACGTACAAAAATAAGAACGAGTTCTAAAAAGATAAAATCATTAAAAGCAGTTTTTTTTTTGTTTTTGTTTATAAAATGATTTGGTTAAAAACAAATCGAATAAAATCATAATTATACACAAAAGGTACTGAAATTGTAACAAAAGGCACCAAACAAATTCAACATTATAAATTTGTTTTTTTTTCTTATTTTTAATAAATTTGAAAATCTAAAACGTGAAAACTAAAACCAAGGATGGAATTACACATTTCTACTGAAAGTAAAAAAAGGAGTGGAAGATTAATGAACCTTTGTAAGCGAGGTTGTCTTGAGGAGGAAGAGAAGCTTTTGGGTCGGTGGACAAATCGGTGGAGGCACCTCTGGTCATAGCGTTCCTGGCGTTGGCTTCGGACACCGGAGAGGCACTCGAACTCCACACGAACATGTTCATCTCCTTGTTCTGTCCTCCTCCTCCTCCTCCGCTACCACTTTCCTTTTTCTTGACTCCACTTGCTCCGCTCGTTGACCCCGTGAACATCGGGTTCGGTGGTGGGTACGATGGAACTGAACCATATATATTTTAATATTACATTCTCATGAATACAAAAATAACGTACAAAAACAAATTAAATGATACTTTTCAGAAAATACTACTCCTACAATTTTCTATCATATTTTATTTAGAACTAATGTTTTTAGGTATATGATGAGTTTCTAATAGTTCAGGAAATGATAATAACCCACAAAAAAAAAACATACCATTATTGTTGTTATTTAATTCACCACTAATGTTTTTCCCTCCTCTTGCTCCTTTCTTTGCCTTCAAAACTTCCTCATCAAAATTCGACGTTCTTGGCGTCACTCCTTTAGACGACTGAAGCGAGTAAACATCTCCGCCCGGACCTGATCCAGGACCACCGTAGCTATTGGTGTAGCCATGACGAGGGCTCGGAGCTTTGCTTGCGTTAAACATAGCGTAGAAATCTGTTTGGTTAAAGCTCGAAGCTCTCGGCGTCGGCCCTCGTGAAGATTGAACGGAGTAAATCTCAACACCGGTGAGATTTGAAGCTCGCGGTGTTATCATGGAAGAGTTAAGTCCTCCACCGTGAGATTTATTGAACGATGAGATCACTGATGAGGCGGCGCTTGATCTCCGGACAACCACGTGGAGTTTCCCATCGTCACCTATCTCCGCATCAGTCTAATTATTAAATGAAAACACATATTTTAGGTCATGTGAAGTAAACCGAACCGGGTGCGAACTTTAATTATTTTTTAGGATGCATCTAGTTTAGGTTTAGCCAAAATTATTGTGTATAACTTCAATAAAGCAAAGCAACTCAAAACATGATACTAAAAATAAAAACATAGCTACAATATTTTTTTTTATTTAAAAAAAAAAAATATCTTAATATGAGAAAGGATGGAGTATGTGTGTTTAATTGAAAATGAATAAAAGAAAGACAAAAAACATATATTGTAGATAAGTGGGTTTGATTTCTGATAATGGAACTCAAAACCAAATCAAGATTGTCTATAATTTGACATATTTAACCATATTGGGATTCTAAAACGCCATAGTTGGTAACTATATATCGTCTATAAATGCTACTTTTACATTTCTATATAATAAGTTGAGTTTACTGGTTGCTTTACTTTACGCAACATATAAATAGGAAGGCCATTACTGTGACCATTCATACCTCGAGAGGCTCACGGCCATTGAGAGAGACAACATCAGAGTCAACACGGAAAGAAGTGATGGAACCGGCAGTTTCCGGGAACTGCTCGGAGATGAGAAGCTTAGCGCCACGGAACTCAAACAAGAAGAGCATTAATGTATACCATATGATACTCTGAAGCACCACGACCTGCACCATTAGGTTACCGGAGAAGTCCCCGTACATCGCCCTAAGCAATGGGATTCCCATAACCAAAGTGTTCGGTAGTGTTGATAACGAAAAGAGCGTTATCATCCATTCTAGACTTCCTCTCTTACTAAACGCCTGGAAAATAATCGCCATTATACACATCAACATATATATACAAATAAATATCTTTAAAAGCTATCATCAAACTTCATTAATTACAAACCAAACTATGTATTTGCTTATTATATAACTATAAAATATTTATGCATATAGAGAATATTATTATTAGTATTATATAAGGGACGGGCCTGCCAAAGAAAGAGTGCGGCGAGGATGACGACTTTCTGAAGAGAATCAGCAGCGAGGAAATGGTAGTTCATGGCATAGGGATCATTGGAGGAGATGAAATGGAAAGAGAGAAGAGGAACCGCGAAAACCGCAACGAACCGGTTTATACCGGAGCATTGGCTCGGTGTAAATATTCCCCACCACCGTACCGAACCGTAGGCTAGCATCATAGCTACGTATAGCGGCACCATCGCCGCTAGTACGTCGTACATGTCTTTGCCGGTGATCATTTTGCTTTCTTTTCCGGCGAGTAGACAGAGAAGAGTTTAATTAAGATAGAGAGAGAGTAAGAGGTTTGTGTGGTACAAAGATATTTATTAAGGTGGAAGTGTAGTTCATTGAGACAATATTAATTTAATTTGTTTGTGTTAATTATAGAGTTTTTATAGTAGAATAATGAACTTCGTGTTCAGACAATGAATAATGGAGGTGCTCTAAGATCGTTTGACACTTGAATACCATAATCAAAATATTAACCAAGATTACTTTCGTTTTTTTTTGTGAAGTTGGTCAAAATTGGAGACTAATTAAATTAAATAATAAGAAAAAGTAATAAGTCCAGGATATTTTATGCATGATGTTATTTATTTTTGTTTCGGCAATATGCAAACTTATAGAGTTAATTTAGATAATGTATTCCATGAGATAATCAAAATAATGAACTCATGTATTGTAACTTTTTAATTTATAAATTTTGCTTCTTGAAAATATGGTATTTTTATTTTTATATTCTGCAAGAAGCCATGAAGAAGTTGGGAATCTTGTCTTGGGATGAGGAAGATTGGTTTCCCTTCTGTCTTCGTGGTCTATAAGTATTTCAAGTCAAATGTTCTGGATTTTATATTCACACAAATTTTGTAAGTGTTTCCAAAAAAAAAAAAAGAAAAAAAAAAAAAAGGATCCACTTGTAAAGTGTAAAACCACCTCTCAGTTTTCACACAGAAATTTCATTACATAAGTACTGGTATATGGTAGTAGTACTATAGAGTATTAGATATTTTTAGATGCAATATATAAAAGTTAAATTGATTGTGTGTAAGCTATTGACACGGCGAAGGTTGATCCATGCACATGGTGTTGATGGCATCTAACAACACTTTCTGAGCGATCTGCGGTTCCTGTATAGATCTTATTTTTAACCAGGAAGAAAACAATTGAAGATCTGATTTTTGGTTAGGAAGATATTAATTTAATTTTAGACCGTTGTAGTTTTGTGAAGGGAATTTACATGTTTACTAGTCTAAGATAATGTTTTTTCGTTTGAAATCTTAATGGTTTTATATTGTTATGATCAAGGACATTGGCAATTGGTCCGGATGAATACTTATCATCCTTCCTTCCATATGTTAATTGTCGTATTTTCATATTGCATGATTTGCATCGACGTATTCAACAGGCCGCTTTGATTGGTAAGTTTTCTGAACGTAATTTTTTAAAAATATATCCAAACATCTTTATACTCTAAGCTTATAAAAATCTAATATAAATAGTAAATGAAACCTTTTGAGCAAAACAAAAAATGAAACCTTAGAGAGATTATTAACCTCACAGCCAAAATGGCAAAATCTAGATCTTACCTTATGAAAAAAAGACAAGGTCTTACGTTGTTAAAATCACCTAATAATAATAGAGTACAGATTTTTGACAAAAATGTAGAATTAGCAAAAAGGCATACAAGAGAACAGAAGATAACCAATAATTCTTATTGTACATATCCCAAAATATGGCCTTAACTGGGCTTTTATTCAACGGGAACCTTTTACTGAAGCTAATTTGTCTGAAAGTTCAAACTTTGTTAGCAAAATTATTCTTGGCTACTTCACCATTTTCCACCTGGCTCCGTAAACTCTGCACAAAGGAAACAAAACCAAAACACAATAAGACCCTATTTACAATGCCCATTAGATCATTTTTTAAAAAAATAAGAAAGAACTCTCTCTAATAATAAATCATTTTAAGAAAAAGATGAGAATGTGAATAGTTAAACATCAAATTTGAGGAAAATACATATTCCCAACCTCATTTTGATGTTATATTATTCCGTTTACAAATTGATCATTAAACTTCTACATACTTTAGTTTTTATAAAAAAAATATTAAATATATAAGTTTCATACTTTAACATTATTATTAATACTTTCATTTATACATTATAAATTCTAATAAACCATTTTATATCATATTAAAACTAAACTTATGAATATAAAAAATATTTAGTTTAAAACAATTATTGTTGGGTACAATTTGACAGGAGTGGCGGGTAACTTACAAGTAACTTGTAGAGCACGGTTGCACCACAATGCATTGCTATAATAAACTAAATTTAATTCCCGTTGTAGTAATAATACAAAACAAAAATCGACAGGTACAATTAGGAAAAGATTAAAGCAAAAATTAAGCAAGTTTACGCGTTTCTCGAGTAAGAGTCTGAGGTATAATTAAATCTGTCACATGTTTTTTTTTTGTTTTCTTGTTTAATGGTGGTGAAACCTTTCGTCTGAGACTTGGAGAGTCTCAATGCCTTTCATCGCAGATTCATACTGTTTCCTTGTGGAAGAAGATCTCTTCCCATCAGACGTTGAAACCACCGCAGAGTTTCTTATTCCGTCACCATTACGGCATCTCTGTAGCTCCTCCTCCGCTACTCTCCTCGATGATCCTGCTGACTGTGCAAACAGTGACGCTCTCGGCATCTGTCAACAATGAGAATTAAAACAAAGTCAATAGCTTGAGAGACAAGGAAACAAAGCATTTAAAAAAAAAAAAAAAAACCATTGGGGCTCTAGTAGAGTTGTCAAGAGCTCCAGAGGTTGGTCTCCTTCTTGATGAATCCATAGTTGGTCTCATTCTCTCTTCCTCCCCTTCAAGAAAACAATCAAACAAAGATGAAAAAAAATTTAAACATAAATGCTGGTCGATCCTGGAGTGGAGGCAAACCTGCACTGGTTCCAGCCGCAGGAGTTACGAGGCCACGTGATGGGGGAGCTTTTAGTTGTGATTTTTGGTACTTCAATATGGTCCAGTCAAAGACATAATCCAATTGAAACCCTGCAGTAAAGACAAATGTTGTGTAATTAAAGTGTGTGTGATTTTGGGACAAACATGCATGGAGGGAAAAGATTAAATAAAGAACCTTCACGGACAAAGAGATCACGGAATATCCTTTTGAGATAATTGTAGTCTGGTTTATCCTCAAATCGGAGGGAGCGGCAGTAATGGAAGTAAGATGCGAGTTCAGATGGGTAGCCACGGCATAAAGACTGTAAGGAAAGGCAAGTTTTGTCAAGTAGAAAAGTTTTTAATAATAAAAGGTTTACTCAACACTTTTTTTGTGGGCTGGATGAGAGAGTTTATTACCTCGATTGATGTAGAGACTTTCTTTTCACTGATTCTCTCATACTTTTGCTTCTTGGTTCCAGCTTTAAGTCCTTGCCATGGAAGACTGAAACAAGAAACCACGAGAAAACATTAATCTTATAAGGAATGAAGTAAAAGAATGAGGCTTTGTAGGTAAAGGTAACACTCATCACCTTCCTTTAAGAAAATACATGAGGATGTAACCAAGTGATTCTAAGTCATCCCTTCTGCTTTGTTCTGTATGGTAGAAAAAAGAGGTATTAGTATAAGGACAAGGCATGGAGCATTATAACATGAAAAAGCTTACCAATTCCCAAGTGAGTATTCATACTAGCGTATCTTGCAGTTCCAGTGAGGTTCTTATTTTCTCTACAAGATAGAAAATGATGGGTGAGTTTAGAAAGTTAGAAGAAGGTAGGCTGATTACAATTTGATCGCCTCACCTGTAGGGAATGTGCTGATGAGTAGTGTTATCTCTGTACTTCTTAGCAAGACCAAAGTCGATGATGTATACCTTTTGAAACAAGATATCAATAACTTGGGAAAGTAAACTGAGAAAAACACAAAACATATATGTGAAAAGGAAACCTGGTTTGCACGTCTTCCTAAACCCATGAGGAAATTGTCAGGCTTAAGGTCTCGGTGAAGGAAAGATTTAGAATGGAAATACTCAACACGGGTTATCTGAATATCAAAAACAAAAAACGGAGTGTAAGGAGAAAGGAGTCACATAAAGTGCACCAGAGAGAGTGAGAGAGAGAGATATGTTTACCATTTGATCAGCAAGCATGAGGACTGACTTGAGAGAAAGTTTCCTACTACAGTAATTGAACAAGTCTTCAAGACTAGGCCCAAGTAAATCAATCACTAGCACATTGTACTCGCCTTCAACACCAAACCACTTTACACTTGGAACACCAGCTGCCAATATTTAAAGGTTCATGAGAGACTAAGGATATTGTCATGAAAGAGTTTTTTTTTTTTTTTTTTTTTTTTTGAACAGAGAAT
>CAKOAT010139598.1:286899-302581 GCA_932364175.1 Eruca vesicaria subsp. sativa | reverse complement strand
TACATTAAATATGAAAGAAACTTTGAGAAATAAGTGAAGACTAGACTTTTGTATCACATTGTCTTTAAACATTAGCTTAGTAAATATTTGTAAGCTCTAGCCAATGTTATTTATATAGTAAACAACATAAATTGTCTTATCTCTCTATCTTCAATTAAAACATTCACATTGATGCTAATAAGACACAAAAAAGAAAAAGAAAAAAACAAATGTAGCAGCAGAGCAGGAACTCACAAGCTTGATGGCAACTTCTTCATGTGTTTGAATATGAGTACCTAAAAGAAAACAACATTACAATATGTTAGGGGTGGTTGAGAACATGCCAAGGATTGAAACAAAAGGGATTTGAGTAAAAGAGGAACCGAGATAGATCTCTCCAAAAGAACCGCTTCCTATTTTGCGTCCCATTCGAAACTTCTTTCCCACGCGAGCCTCCATCGATGCCAAAGCCCTAACGTAACTCCAATGAAAATCTCAACCCCAACGCTGACTCAAAAAGGGAAATTTTTATCCTCTATCCAAAAGAAAAAAAAATGTTATCATTAAAAAAAAAATGTATCATTTAGAAACCCTTTGATCAACGGATTCAGCAGCACAAACCCAAAACTATCTCCTTGAATGAAACAAGGGAAGATCCAAATTCTACGAAATTAGGGCTGGGGGAAACATAGAAAACAAGGAAGCTTTGGTTGATGGGAAGAGAAGGAAGGAATGTCTTGCTGTTTCTCAATGTTTTGGTCTTTTTTCCTTTTCTCTTCTCTTTCTTTCTTTCTTTCTTGTTTGCCTACCCGGTTCCAATTATCTCAGTTCGATTTAAACCGGAGAACCGGTTAATAATGCTCCGTTAAGCACTGGCTAGACGATACATTTATTAAAATTCAAGCGAATGAGTAAAGTATAGGATACCATTATATCACCATTTTGAATTTTCAACTCATATAAGTTACGTATGATCCATGTCGGTTCTTTGATTTTTTTTTCCGGTTTACTTGGATATCTGAACGTACATCACGCGTGGAGTGAAAAAAAGAACGTTTTTAAAAAAAGAATTAAATAATTTGGAGTGGCTACGCGAGAGAAAGGGGTCGCCAAACGTGAGAGCTACGGTCCCGTTGGGTGAGCGGTAAAGGTCGTTTGCCACGTGACTTACGTCCAATCTATAGATTATTTAAAAGAGTCGATGCATAATTCATTTTCTTCCTCCGTTTTTTGACTTTACTGATCTGAGATTTAAATTGTTGTGAAGTGGTCGGTCGAATTTAATAACTTCTTTTGATATTAATATATATGATTTGAACAAAAATCATGATATTAAAATGGATGTTACAAAATAAATAAAAAAAGTTACATGTTATATAACTGTAAACGGTAAAACTAAACTATTTTGAACTTTTAATGGGGACAAGTTGTACCCTAACTAAATAATCATCCAAGATCACGGAAGGAAAAAAAATTGAATGATATCAAACAATAATAAAAAGTTGGAAAATCAATTCTTTGGACTTGGAAGACCCATGCAAAACAGCCTAGGAGAGACACGAATCTTTGGACTGGGTCTTGGTGAAGGTATCGGACCAAATAATCCCATCGTCATGTTAACCACACGAGGAGAAAGGTTAACTTGCTCAAGTGCTCGAGTCTGCAAGTCCATGGGGTAGTCTCGGACACACCCAATCCTAGGCCCATTCCCGGTACTCCACTTGCATGGGAAGCGTGTCTGTTCCCTGAAGTCATCCACCTCCGTCGCCACATTAATCGTGGCGCCCTTAGTTTCATCTCCACCGTCAGATATCGACGGCTTAGTGCTTCCATCTTTGGAGACCATATAATTATCATCGTCAATCGCATTTAGCTGAAAACAAAATGTAACCGTTAATAAACTATCTAGTTAAGCTATAGTTTTGACTTTAACCATCATATGATGAAACTGAAAAAATAATATATGTAACCATCGATAAACTATGTAATATGTAACCATCACATGATGAGAAACTGTTATCATATTTTAAATTATTTTACCTTGACGTTGGTGAGATCCACATGGTTTTCTCTCAAGAAATCGATAAATTCTCGAAAATTCTCTTCTGTTGGAAGATAATGACCACTGTAGGGCCACACAGCTTCTAAAACTCCGTCGTGTGAGACAATTCTACCGGCGGCAATGATGGCAGCACCGGAGAGAAAACTCGAATGCTGAAACCGGCCTTTTTGTTTCTGACCAATGTATAATTTTCTTGCCGTGCTCAACACGAAAATCCATTTGGTTCCTTCTATGGTCTCAATGAAGTTCTTGTTTTGTCGGTTGACTAGTCTCCCTCCTTCCACTACAACTTCGTACGCTTGTCTTTCTTTCTGTCAACATAGCCGATTCAAACCAGAACTAAAATCAGATTTGGTTAGTAATAACCTGAATTAACCGAATAACAATGAATACATACCGGACCAAGGTAAGTGATGCATTGGCGTTGAAGAAGAGTTCTTGGACATTTGGTGAGATTCACTTCTTTGCCATCTCCAATGTCTAACCTTTAAAACCATTCAGAAGTTTTGATATCGAATCAGCTCAACTAATTGAGTAAATAAAAACGAAATAAATATCTTTGACTGAGTTTGTGTTAAATTTTCCAGAAGAAAAATGGCTGAGTACTTTCACTTTCTGACCAGACATCATAGTATAGGTGTAAATTATGTCCGTACCGATGACGTGGGTCAATCTATATTCCAAAAAAAACATTATTATATATCAAAGTATACTATCCATAATCCACATACTAAAGCTTATTAAATAAAGCCGAAACTTACGGCTTCTAACCAATGTCGCAATGCTAGCTTCTGGGCTTTATCATCTTTCAATAATCCCTTCCCTAACTATAAGACATAGGCACTATCAAATTATGATTATAATGTATGATATATATATAATTAATTAATTATGTGTAAAAGGTTCATGTATGTATGTACACTTTCATAGTAAATTTACCTTTGCTGCTTTTGTTCCAGCTCTTGCCCACCTCGACACAGCCGTCTCTGTTTTTTGGTTAGTACGGTTCGGTACCGATGCTGCCAATTCCAATTCTTTCCACCTAAACCAGACACACGTATTATTATTATTATTATTTTTTTTTTTAGTCACACGTATTATTATTTCATATAAAAATATCCGGTTTGTGTAAAGACGAACCTTTTAAAAAACTTTGGACTAAGAACTTTAGTCAAAATGTAAAATTCCCCAATGTAAATGTTTTCAACTTTTAAACATTTTTCTAATAAAAATTGGATTGACAAATGCATTTTTCATAGAATATTATAACTTTGACGTACCATAATTCTTCAACAACAACTGCACAGTCAGCAAGATTTCGACGCGTTCGATAACTCTTGTAAACCTTTTGTAACGTCACGGCGGCAGCGTCAAGCTCCGTCGACGGCCTAGGAGACCAGAACGGCTTCGGTGCAGGTACACTTAACGCCGTTAGATTCCCTATGATTCCCATTTTACCCTTGTTCCTTCGTTTAAGAGGCGAGCCTCTTTCGTCGTCGTCTTCTTCTATGTTCTCTACTTGGACTAGACTCGTGAAGGAGAGACTCCTCTCAAGAATCATGTTATCCGGTTTAGGACCCTTCAAGTTTATACCTTTTCTCGTTTTGACCCCGAAACTCTCATCTTTGTATTGGTTCCCCTGGTCAACCAAATTCTTGAAGGATAGAGTCTTCTCAAGAAACATGTTTACTGGGTTATTCAGAACTCTCGGTGTTTCACATTCTTGTGAATCTTTCTTGAAACTGTTGTCTCTTTGTAAGTAACCAAAAGATAAAGCCATTAAAACTACCTGTAAAATTTAAAGGAAATGATTCAGACAAGAGATGAAAATAGTTTATGTCGGAATCCAAGGGTTGAGGAAGATCACTTACACTGTTACGATCTTGAGAAGTTTCGTCGAATGTTGTTAACAGAGAGACCTATTCAAGACAAAAGAAGAACTCTGTTTCTGGTTATGTCTCTTCTTTGCCCATCTCTTGTCTATATATATATATTACTTCATTTATATAATTATATTAATCCATATATAAAATATGACGTAGTTATTAGATTTTCTTCAGAACAAGTTTGGGATTGGACCTTAGGATACGCACTGAAGATTTTTCGAAGTCTCAATTCAAAGGTTTTACGTTTTCCTCAAGTTTAGATCATAAATAAATCAAACCACACGAGCTCTTTGATTTTCAATGTAACATAAAATACATACTGGCGTGTGGGGCATCTTTGAATACGTCTTATTATTGGTTAAGATAATCGTACTCACAACTTATCTTCTTCATTTTTATAACACTGTGTTCGAAGTTGTATACATTATATTATACATACTCACATTTGTGAACGTATGTTATATACGCACGGCATTACGTATGGAGCCTGTGGGAGGCATCTTTGAATACTTCGTCAGTTTGATTGTATAAACGTACTCACAACTTATATAATTTTTTTTCAGAAAGAAAAAACTTATATAATTTTTTTGATAATGTTGTTAGAAGTTGTATTTGTATACATTCTCCATATGTGATATACGCACGGCGTTACGTATGACTCGTGGCATCTTTGAATACGTCGTTCTTGGTTATACAATCTTAGCGCCCTCGCAACTTATTATTCAAGAATTTTCTGGTCCGATCATTAACTACCTATTCATTATTTTCTAGATTTTTTTTGTGTTCGGTCAAGAGATTTGTTCTATTTCTATTTTGGATAAACAGTATTAATATCCTTGGTTTGTGTGCGCTGTTTAGTTTTACATTCAAATAAACAGTGTTTTTTTCTTAACAATGTTTTTTGTTTTGGCTAAAATCTCAATGCTATGTTAGACAACTTATGACGTAGATAACTGGATATAACTGTGAGATAAATAATCAAATTGAATTGTTCTCATGTTAGACACCTGTATGTGTAGATCACTGGATATAACTGTGAGATAAAATAATCAAGTTGAATTATTCTCATGTGACCTACTTAGCTGATTATATTTGAAGATTAGACTTTTTTATTTTATTCTACTACCGACGTGATGGTAACAAAATCTATCGATGATGTAGATGTTCCTAAGTTATGTTGAGACTACATTTGCTACAATTTATTCGACTGATTATAACATACTTGGTTATTCTACCTTTTTAAGATATGACTTTATTTATAATGTTGACCAAAAAGCGATATGACTATTTCTAAGAAAAATAATCCGGAATCTAATAATTTACAGATTCAATATCAAAAATAACTGTTGCAAAGTTATATTCGGATGTTACTTCATTTGAGAAGGTAACAGGAAACATATGGTGATTTTCTATACGTAATTACTACTTTAATGCATATAAATACAAACAATTCAACTTTATTTCTATTATATAAAATATCTTGAAACCATTGGGTTGGGTCATAACATTGTAACTAGTAAACGAAACCGTGTAAGAAAATGCATGTCTTCGTGTAGCCTCGTGGGGCAAATTTCTCGTTCTTTAGGTTTAGGGAATTTCACACAATTCAAAATAAAATCTATAGAGAAAACGCGGTGTGAGACACTAAGCATATAGCTGCATATATAATTACAACTTTAAATCATTAGATGACGAATTTGCGATTATGATAGTGCAAAGCCAATAAATATGAATAAAATACATTATGATGAATTGATTTCAGTGGTCCAGCCATCTTTAAATCTTTATAATTTTAATTTATAACACTAGTACTGTACATGAATACAATAAATATTACTATGATTTATGACGGTCAAAGAAAGCAACCATATATGAATGTGATAAAGACAACGAGAGAGCACCAAAACCAGTTCGGGGTCGTAAGGTGTAAATGCATAGTCAACCAATTCGGGTCAAGTCCCTTGGCTTTCCAAAAAGAATTTCTTCTTCTTATTTTTCTACTAAATTGCACAGCGTACGTGTTATTTAGTTCAAAGTTATTGGTGTCTTCATCTCACTTGTTCGCCTTTTACACGACACAAAGCAAATATCTGTTTTGATATATACAATTATCGTATACTATTACATTGATACAGACAAAATTAACATTTTTCTTAATCGGGTGTTATATGATGGTGAAGTCTACCTTTAAGGCTTAAACCCAAAGTATTTAATCGTTATGGGAATAAATATTCTTACTAACAAAACATTATCTAAAAACAGCTGAACTACTGTATTTTGTAAAAGAATATGTTAGTTTTGACTTTTGAATGACAATTCTTTTTATCATTATTAATCCTCAGCATAATATAATATATATATAGTATATTTTACAACTTAAAACATTACTTGATTTCATTGTGTGCATTGAGAAGACTACTCTACTAGAGGCGTAATAAAAGGGTTTTGAGTATAACTTACAACATTGGTCAGCAAGTAAGACCGTAATTACGTGCATTTCAATTTGAATATTCTTGTTTACTTCTCTTTTTTCTTTCTTTTGTTGATCTCTTAAAGGTCTCGCATTGGGGAAAAACTACATAATGCGTTAGCGTGAAGTCTAAAATGTTCCAAACAAAAAATATTCGATGCTATATATACGGAAAATATTAGTTAGCCACATTTTGCGATATCGATTCATACTATGAGTTTGTTTTTAAAATGTTTGTTATATAGAGCATATGATAATAATTCGTCTCTTTTATGGATGCTGGTCACAATTCTCAGAATCTACATCATAAGGTGAGTAAATTATATCGTAAGATCATTCTTACTCTCTGTACGGGCTTGACCAAGACCAAGATTTCAAACTTTGAAATTAAATCTCTGAAATTGTGATAAGTTAGAGACATTCCAAACTTAATCCTTTCTAAAATATAATCTTAAAGAACAAAATGGATATTTTAAAAGTAATAATTCTTTTATGTAAGTCAATCTATTTTTTTAATAATAAAAAATTAATAACATAAACCAAAATATCTTTAATGAATAAAATTTTATTTTCATTTTACTTTTTATTTAAGTTTCCTTTTTATATTTTCTATAGTACCATATATAATATTTTTTTAATAAAATTGAAAAATAAAAATCTAGTTGTTAAAAAATTAACATATACCAAAAATTCTAAAAATAAAATATATTTACACATCTAAGATGAAGAACTAAACTAACACAATGGATACAATTAATTTGATTTGACTGAATTAGATTAGAAATAATTTTACTTTACTTTGAAGGAATAATATACCCACAAAATGAATAACCCGACCATCTTTTTTTTATAACAAAATCAACTAAACAATACTATATTTTTATTTATAGTAATATTTTTATATATCAAAACTATTAAAACAGAGCAAGTTTTATCTATTTGCAAATAGTTCAGGTTAGACCATTTCATTTATTTAATATTTATTTTGCATGCAACAAACTTAGTTATTATTATTTTTTTTTTTTTGAATGAATGTTAAATTTATTCATCAAAAAAACCCTTCTTACATCAAGTGTGTCCTTTATAATAGAGAACCAACCATGAAACTATACAAAAATTTTAAGATAACAAAGCTTTAAACTCTTGTAGAAAACCAATATTGCAGAACCTCCACCCATTCCTTCTTACCACTTGCACGCATGATACTCAACTTATTTCGAATACCCTTGTCCACCATCTTTTTAATAACATTCATTGGCATAGCTTTCTCTCCATGATTGATTCTGTTCCTTACTCTCCAGATTGCATGAATTGCTGCCTGAAAAGCATATCTAATACAGAACTTCTTGGTTTTCTCAAGTCTCTCCTCCTGAATAATGGCCACAATGCTTTCCCAATCATCAGAATAGCTTGCTCCCATAACACCTTTGGTGAGATGCTCCCACAACTGCGAGGAGTAAGCACACTGGAAAAACAAGTGGTTCCTTGTCTCAGGCGCGTTCTTGCACAAAACACAACCCACATCAACACCTTGATTCCACCTCGACATTCGATCCATAGTAGACAAACGGTTCTGCATTGCTAGCCAGGTTATAAATGCAAACTTCGGAGTCGCATATGAAAACCAAACCCCTTTGAACCAACTACAATCCTCCAATGCATTATTCAGCAACAACCAAGTCTCACGAGTTGAAAACTTATTTTTATAACCCAAAGAGCCTTTCCACATTATAGCATCATCCACTCCATGTCTCAACTTCTCCTTAACTACTAAGATATCATCAACAATATCGTTTAAAATAGGATTACGATATCTCCTTCTTCTCCTAACTCGAGAACAAGCTTCCTCCACTGTGGCTTTTCGGACAATTCCCAAGTCAAGAATACCTCTTTCTCCCAATAAACTGATGATAACTCCTCTATCCGACCAGTGATCAAACCAAAAAGAGGCTCTTTTCCCATCACCTATATCCCATTTAATAAAGCATCTAGCAACAGCTCTCAACTTTATCATCTTTTTCCACATCCAAGAGCCAATTTGAGTGTTCTCCTTAATATCCCAAAAACTCTTCTGCTTTAAGAGATTACACTCAATCCATTTTCCCCAAAGAGAAACTCCAGAAAACAACCTCCATATAATCTTTAAAACATTCACTCTATTCACCAATTTAAGATTCCTAACCCCCAATCCCCCTTCCTTTTTAGGTCTGCAAACAGAACTCCAAGAAACCTTAGCAGAATTTGTTTTTAGAGCCGGACCAGACCAAAGGAACGCGCCACACAACTGCTCTATCTCATGAATACATTTACTAGGAAGTAAATACGCTGAGGACCAGAAATTCACCAAACTCATGATCTCTGCTTGAATAAGTTGGAGACGACCAGCGTAAGAGAGAAATCTCCTTGTCCAGCTGCACATTTTATTTCTAATTTTCTCAACCAAAGGAAGGAAATCACATCTTCTCATAGCCTTTGTCATCAGGGGAAGACCCAAATAACGGACAGGAAGCACACCTTTAGCAAATGGAAAATTAGTAAGGATTCTGTTCTCTTCATTTTCCTGAACTCCAGCAAGGTAAATGGTAGACTTCTCAATACTTATTGTCAAACCTGACCATTCTGCAAACTGATCAAACACCGAAAGAGCACCTTGAACCGACGATCTCGACCCTTCCACAAACACCATTAAATCATCCGCGAAACATAAGTGGGTCAGAGAAAGTGACTTACATAAGGGGTGGAACTTAAACTTTCTCAACTCAGCAGCTTCATCAATCTTAAGAGAAAGAGTGTTCATGCAGAGCACAAAGAGATACGGGGAGAGCGAGCACCCTTGACGTAAACCTCTTGAACTCTGAAAATAACCGGCTAAGTCACCATTTACTTGAACAGAGAACGACGGAGTAGTGATACACAACTGAATCCATTTAATAAATCTCTCCGGGAATCCCAAAGCTTCAAGACTTTTCAGAACAAAAGACCACTGAACCGAGTCGAAAGCCTTAGATATATCAATCTTCATCACCCCCCTTGGAGATACCGATTCTTTGTGATAATCTTTTACTAGTTCAGACGCCAACAAAACGTTCTCCAGCAACAGTCTTCCTTGAATAAAAGCAGACTGATTTGCAGCTATTATAGTAGGCAATATACTCTTCAATCTATTAGCCAATATCTTCGAGACCACCTTGTACAACACATTACAGCAAGCAATGGGTCTAAAATCCTTCATCTCCATCGAATCTTCCCTCTTTGGAATCAACGCAAGGATAGTGGAATTTACACCTTTAGGCAAAAACCCGAACTTGAAGACCGACTGAACTGCTATGGAAAAATCATGCCCAATTACCGGCCAAGCCACTCGAAAAAACTCAGTAGGATAGCCATCCGGACCAGGAGATTTATAAGAAGGCATAGAGAACAAAACTTTTCGAATTTCATCTTCTGTAACTTCCAGCTCAAGTTTTCTGCAATCAGCCTCAGAACATCTAAACTTCATCAACTCTTGCAGCTCACTAACAGAAACACCTTTGTAATTCTCAGGACATCTGTTAAGAAACTCCGAAAAATAACTCTCAGCCTCCTCCTTAATCTCTTCATGAGTCACAAGCTTCCTACCATTCGAACTTCTGATCTCTCTTATCTCATTTTTAGCTTTCCGAACTCTGATAGAATTATGAAAGGTCTTATTATTTAGATCTCCCACCTCCAACCAATGGAGCTTAGCTTTTTGCTTAAGATGTTCCTCTTCCAACCCCGCAACATGAAGCCAAGAATTATAAGCTTCTCCCTCATCGTGAACGTTGACTTCAGACGGATTCAGCAGAGTATTCTTCTGCTTCTCACACAGTAAACTATAGGCTTCTTGAGTTTTTTTCGTAAGGTTTCCCAGATTCTTCTTCCCCAACTCTCTTATCAAAGGTTTTAGATACTTAAGTTTTTTAGAAAACCTGAACATAGCAGACGTAGAAAGAAACAGAACCTCCGTAGAATCCCAATACTTCTGCAACATTGGTAAGAAACTCGGAAGCTTTCCAATAGCATTTACAAATTTGAACGGCTTTTTAATTTTCACACTCCCCGTTCTCAAGTGAATCCTACATCTTAGGTGATCAGAGCAACCCCCCGCCTCAAAAATAGCATACCCATTTGAAAATCTACACAAAGCTGCATTATTCATCAGTACTCTATCAAGTTTCTTACAAACCAATCCCTCCTCACGCTTATTGCACCAAGTATGGAGAGGTCCTTGATATCCCATATCAGTAAGACTACAACGTAACACCATGTTCTGAAAATCTCTCATCCCACTCGGTAAACTTGAGAATGCAGAGCTTTCACCTCCCTCCAAGATCTCGTTAAAATCACCCATCAATAACCAAGACTTGTTTCTAAATATAGGAGAAGAATGATGATCACACAAGTCATTCCATAAAACTTTCCTCTCCTCAACCGCATTACTTGCATAAATGAAAGAACAAAAAAACTCCTCCTCTTCACCCTGCAACCCAACCGAACATGTTATAAGTTGATCCGACTTGAAAACTGGAGTCATACGAACATTATCCTTCCATACAACCCAGAGCCGACCCCCTTGACTACATTCATAATTCGTCATCACTGACCAATCACTGAAAACAGATCCCATAATATTATTTGCTTTATTCTCCTTAACCCTTGTTTCTATCACACACCCAAAATTCATATCATAGCTGCGAACCCACTCTTTAACAACGGAATGTTTCAAAAACTTGTTAAATCCACGAACATTCCAAAAAAACCCTACCATATTAATGATTTTGTCGAGAAGACCTCTTACTCATAGGATATACATCCCGAGCTTTGTTCTTCTGACCCTTCTTCCTACCTCTCTGCTTAACTACTTTCTCTTTCCCTTTACTACTCTCCAATAGCGATTCCTCCAATACATCCATATCCCGAACCTCACTATTCTTATTCAACTCAGATTCCTCCATCTCATCTTCTTCATCAACTCGTGTTTCAACACCCATAACTTCCTCATCTTCAACATTTGTACTGAGCACAGAATACTTAGACGCAGAAATCAGAAACTCAGCCTCAGTACGTATAGGCGTACTAGTCTGAGATATACTTACTTTCCCTTGAGGAATCTTAGACCAGGTATCCTTAGGACTCTCCACAATCCCACCCTCTGCAGACTTCCCCTTATTCGCTACGACCTCATCCTCATTAACAACAGTTGCAACCTTTGCAGTGGTCTCGAAGATCTCATCTTTCTTCTCCTCTACCACCTCCACAGAAGAAACTTTTACCAAATTATCTTTTTCCTCCAAACTTTTCTCCAACTCTTTCTCTTTATCCTTTCGCTTAACAACACAAACTTTTTCACCATGTCCCCATTTATCACAGAACTTACATCTAGTTGGGAGCCACGGATAGTAAAAATCCACCTTGAACTCCTTTCCCTTACTAGTGAAATTCATCTCTTTTGGCAGAACCTTTGACACATCTACCTTCACAAATACCTTCGCTACATCAAAGCTGGAACACGCAATCGTTTCAGGGTGAAGCTTCTCTGGAACTCCCAAAGGACTCGTTAAAAGACTCAACCCCTCCCAAGAAAACATGTGCAATGGAACTTTCGTAAGATGAACCCACATCGGAATAGAGCTCTCCTCTTGCGGCTCCTCTTCCGCTCTTGGGGTCCACTTCGAGACAACCATCGGAACACCGGCTATATTCCACATCCCCCTTCTAATAATCTTCTCTCTAGCTTTTGGATCTGAAATTTTGAATCTCATAGTCATAGCGTTAACTTCATAGACCTCAATCTTCGCTGACAGATCACCATACTTCCAGATTTTGTTGAGTACCATATGAACTTTAGCTACATGAGGCGATATATCCAGAAACTTACCGATGAGAAAATCATCCCACAACGGTGTTGAATCCGATAAAACCTCATCGGGGATCTCCACTGTTTGTTTACCTTCTTTCACCTGAATCTCCACCTCATACCTTCGCAAGACTTTCTTCTCCTTAGCAATCGAAACCCAACTTTTACCTTCCGTCAACCCAGTCGGGACCCCATCACCCTCACCAGACTTTTCCCCATTAACCACGCTCGACGAACCAGGCGGATCCGGCGTCGACACCGTCTCCATCAATTTATTTAATATTAACCAAACTTAGTTATTATTAATATATACACAATCTTAACATATTTTTTAAATATTTTTAACATAAGACATCAAAATATATTATTAACTATATGTTTAGTATTGCATTTTAACAATATCTTTTAATCTTCTTATAATTTTTTTTAAAAAAAAAAAATATATATATATATATATATTGATTATTGTTTTAAATATTTATTTTAAATAATGAATTCTTAATTATTTTAAATTTTATTACAAATGAATATTAATTCATTTTGATATATAGAATAAAAATACATTTCTATAATATTTATTTATATACATAATTCATATTTATAATTAATTCATTTTAAGAATATATTTTAATATCATTTTATTTGAAATATAGATGTTGTATTTAAATATAAATAATGAATTCTTAGTTATTTTAAATTTTATTACAAATGAATTTTAATTCATTTTGATTTATAGAACCATCATCCAAAGCAACGCAACAGTCACATTTTTAAAATTGTAAAACCTCTATTTTAAAATAAATTTCTCAAATATAATATTTTTTTGTTGTCATTACTTTTTGTTTCTTGTAAAAATAGTTTGGCATATATATATATATATATATATATATATTTCAACTCCAGTTCACAGAAATGAAAATATCACACTGAAAAAGAATCTGACTAAATGACCTGAAATATTAAGTAAGTATAAAATCACCTGAATGTTTTCTTTTGCTTATGGGGTTGATTGGTTGGTGCTGTAGTTTTAGGTTGTTTGCTTTGGAAAATAGGCTGTGGGTTTTTTTGCTTTAGCTTTGATTATTTTGCTGTAGATTTATTTTCAAAGCACTATATAAAATATGTAGAAATGTTTATTTTGAAAACTAAAATCTTTTGTGACGGATGAAGATTATTTTGCTATAGTTTTTGTGGCTGATGAAGTTGGTTTGTCTGCGGCTGTGGTCTTCTTGTAGTTGGTTTTTCTATGCGGGTTTGGTTTCCTCTATACACCCCTCTGATCATAATGATAATTACTCTTTCCTTGTCAAGGGTTTGTCCTATTTGGGTTTACCTTGACAAGGTTTTAATGAGGATTATCTTGTGATCCTTCCAATAATTTGACTTGTTTCACATGGTCAAATATGAGGAGGGATGTTGTGATGGATTCTTTAGATTTTGTTTGGCTTTTGTCATGATAAATAATTTCTTGAGGAGTAGGTTTTCTTTCTTATTTGGATGCACTTTGTGTAACAATGTTTTTTTTGTTTGAATAAATTTAAAATTCTTTCAAAAAAAAAAAAAAAAAAGCTAAAATCTTTCATTTTCTAAACTTTTTGCTGTAGCTTTAATTTTTAAAGGTAAAGCTTGATTGCTTTAGAAAAATACTGTAAAAAGAAAAAGTGACTGTCCAAAGTATTTACAGTAGTTACCAATCAACCTCTATATACTTTGGTTATTCAGTATATTTTTGGAAACCATATACTCAATATATTTTTGGAAACCATATACGGATACCAAACAATATATCCAGATCCAAACCCGAAATACTTTATAGGAAACCTGATTGTGTATTTAGCTAGATTTGAATATGATCCGATCCAACGTGAACATGGTCTTTTGGATCTGTTTGGGTTTGGATCTTTAATCCTGAAAATTTACCCTTATCTAATATTTAACACATCTAACCTTCAATATAATTATTATAATAATTTAAGTAAAAGTATATTGACATTTTGTTTTTTTGCAAATTCATAAAAGGAAGGAATTGTTTTGAAATGGTTACAGTGTTTTTTTTTTCTTAATCTGATCTAATATGAAACAAAAAAGAAGAATTATTTTCATTAGTTTAAATAAGTTGACATTAAACTATTTTGGTCATATAAGTTTGATATATATATATATATATATATATATATATATATATATATATATATATATGTATATTATAATATGATAAAATGTATATAATCAGCTTAGTATAATTTTTTTTATTAATAATGTTATAAAGTAGTGAAATGATTTGCATATAGTAATAGTTTAGTAATTTGCCTAATCAGCAATATAATCCTAAGGTGTATTAATGATTTACATATGACTAGACATCCTAAATAATATATGATACATAACTGATTTATTTTTTAAAATTATCATTAAATTAGTATATGTGATACATAACTGGTTTATTTTTAAATAATATAAACATTTATACATTTTACATTTTTAATTGAAAAAATAAATCATATTAAAGTTTATAAATTATAATTAAATTTGAAATATTCCTTTTTAATTTAAATTATTTTAGTTGAAAATTTCAATTTTTAAAAATTAAAATTTTATTTTGGATATAAACATATTTTTGATTTTCATTAAATGAAATTAATTAATTATATATAATTTTTAAATGCTCTATCAAAAATTGCATATGAGAATATTGAACAAAGAACATTTAGTGTGTATTATCGTCTTGAAATGCTAATCTAAATGTTTTACAATCAAAATCTTTAGTGTAAAAACATTAAGACTGTGGGACCCGATATGTTGCTAATCCAGCTGGCTCTTACGGTTTGTTTTCAAATAAAAAGAGACCATTCTATGTTGCATTCACAAACTCTGAGAGAGAAAACCCTTAGAAAAATCCCTTCGATTCTCTCATTTTCTCTTCATCCAAGGAAGAAGATGACTGGTGCCAACACAGTTTCTGGTAAGTCCTTCTCGATGTTCATGTTCCTTCACAGTCATACACCGTTGCGATGAAATCTATCTTTAAGTTGATTGGTTCTTTGCTCAATTGCTCTTATCAACCCCATGTGATGAATCTTGTATACAATTCAATTTTAGGGATATTAGTTACGTATCTCATGTCATATGAGTTTCTATGTGTGTGTGTTAAGGTGATGAACATGGTGACATTGTTGTGAGCAAAGTCAAAGCACCAAACATGTTCGAACGTGCCAAAGAGGAGTTCGAGGCTGTTATTGGGGTGATTCATCAACACAAGAGTTCTAGGTTTTTTTTTTTTTTTTTTTTCTCTGTGTCTAAAGGCTAATTAATGCTATGAAGAAAGAATCGTTTGCTTATAATGTTATACATCCCTGTTTCAGAGACGAATCTGATAAAATGGAATTCAAATCTGAGAAACCAGGTTC